>JALRMI010000182.1:0-55700 GCA_026120165.1 Leptosphaerulina australis
TTTTACAATTTTTTCACCACAAATAACACCACCCCCAAACCCCCCCCCAAACCAACGCTCCCCGTCGGAAAAATTTTTTTTTTTTTTTTAACCCCCCCCCCCCCCCCCCCGTTTTAAACTATCTGTGTCGATATCGATATTTTCATAAGTAGCTGACAAGAGATCAACCACCCGGCTTCCATGCGTGAGTCAGCCATTTGGAGGCAGAGCAGTAGAGATGCTGCTGCCGCTGCATCTTCGTAACCACATATGGAAAATTGAAACTCTTATATTTGGGTGTCTTGGAAATATACAGTGAGCATCGTAGTCACGCTGACACCAACAGACGTCGTCTAATGTGGGTCCGCTCCGTTCTCCAGACTTTCACATGCAAATTTCCTGGTTCATGGGCGCAAGATCGCCCCTAGCCATCGTCCAACGGCTCTCCACGGATCCTTCCCTTGTCTAAGACTGCACCTAGCGTCGGCGTGTGTTCCAAAAGTTTTCTCCTAGACTTCGTTAGATGTAAGAGACGTGGAGTCTGTGAACGATGAGCTTGACAAACAGTGGACGATTGTCCTTGCAAATTGTTGCCAGTGGAACACCACTACGAGAAACGTAGGTCTCATACCTTCTTAGTCTGTATTCCAAACATGGTGCATACCTGCGAGTAGACCCTGTGGTTTCTATCCAAGCATCTTTATCAATCTCTGCCAATCGACCTTTTTCCAAGCAACAAGAGTCAACATTGCCATGACACCGATTCTTCCTGCCAGTGCTGTAGCCACAGCTTTCCTCACAATGGGATAATATCCCTCGAGCATAGAATTAACAGCCGCACCTCTAGCAACCATCTTCGCTCTTCCAGTCTGTCCCCACCCGCGCCCGACACCCAATCCTGCTATTCCAACTTCACCAGGCTTCTCTGCTTCCTCTCCCTCGCTAAATACTGGCCCCACCGCCTCACTTCCAAAGCCTGGTAGATCCTGCTCACCAGCTGTTGTTGAAGAACGCGTAGACACAGTCGACATCTCAAGTGACTTCTGGCGCCTGAACCGGTAGGACATAACCCACATCACGAACCTGACATCCCAGCTTGTAAACGTGGGGTATGTCCATAGCTCTAGCGCATTGTGCGGTGGCACATGTTCTAAGAAATCACTCACAACGCCCAGTGTCAGACCCCAAAGCAGCAGTGGCGGTCTTCCATCACTGCGGTCTGGGCCAAGCACCAGCTCCCTTGCCTTCCCAAGCACGCTCTGAGGTGACGCGCTGAACGCTGGTACGAAGTCTGGTATTGTGGCGCAGTATGTAGAATTAGACGGTACAAGGCGGATGGCTGCAAACATCATCTTTGAGAGCATGGCTTGGAGGAACCAGCGCTTTATACCGAGCTCGGATTTTGCAAGACGCGCGCTTACATCAGCATATTCGTAGGTTCGGAGGTCGGGGGAAAGGAGAGCGCGGATCGGGACCCAATGTGAGGAGGCCACTTCGGTGGGCTGGAGGCGTTGCTGGGGATAGGAGGGGGAAGTCAGGAGGTAGATATAGGGACACAGTACCATGAGACTGGGAGTGTTAGTAATACTGCATTTTGGTGAAAGGAGGATGATGCTTACGGGACTTTGCCCCAGCTGGTGGTGACTATGCGCTGGGGTAAGTTTCCCACGGCAATTGCGTTGTGGTAATCCAGATCAATCCCGACCTCCTCCAGCGCTTCCCGCATGGCAGTAACAGCATCGTCGTCGTCTTCAGGATCCCTCTTTCCTCCAGGAAGCGCAACATGCCCGTTCCATTTATCGCCTATCATTGTCGCTCGCTTGATGAAGAGTATCTCAGGGTCGCCATGCTTCACCCAATCCTGCTCGAAGAAAGCATGGAGTATGTCTTCGAATTTAAGTTTATGACTAGATGCTGAAGCAGCAGAAGAGCGACGACGAGGCTTTAGTGGCTGTTGTGATCCAGAGTGTAAAGGTTTATCTGAATAGGCTGGCCAGTGGTTGTAGTTTGGTTGTACGCGCAATATAAGGGCGACGGAAGCGCGTTTGGGGACCTTTGGAGGGCACGCGACCTCTGGGTACGGATGTGCATTGAGTTCGAGGAGGACAGATTTGAGGTTTGCAATCAGGTTTTCAGTATCTGTTGGCAGGGACATGTTCGTGCGTTATGTTATACCTCCAAACTGTGGTAGCTCTCTATTTAAAGGTGGCTTTTATGAGGAATGCGAGATGGGAGGCTTTCGTAGAGCAAAGGGGACTCTAAGCAGAATTTGTGCAAGACCAGTTTGACATTTGCGGTTGGTATGATATACACGATAGCTGTCTATTTCATGGTCGGGATTTGATGTCGACGGTCAAGCTCTCGGACGATAAACCAGAAGCTGGAGAACCGAGGCTAGGCTAGCTCTGGGCTTGTCAGCAGGGGTAATGTAACAGAGACGACAAACAAGCAAAGAGCGTCATATTTCAACCACATCATGCTATTACGCAGCAACTTCGAGATCGAGTTGTTATAGCATGAAAGACAAATGTGTTTTTTGCTTGGTAGCGCAGCCGTTGGAGGAAGCTGTAGCGAATAGGAGCTCCCCGAGATCGGAACGTGAGGGGAAGGAAGCATCGTCACAGCGGGGCAGATTGCGGCGCAAAAATATCGATACACCCCGCGCTGGGCACCAGAGCTTTATACCCCAGGTACACTTAACTTTGTACTTTACTTTCCTCCTCAATTGATAATACAAAGTCATTGAACCACACAATCAATATGGGTGGCCAGAAGACTGGTAAGTAATATACTTGAATCGTAGCAAGTAAAAGTCTCACATTTTATAGCTATTATTTCTGTCTATGACAAGACAGGTCTGCTCGACCTGGCCAAGGGCCTTCACGAGCAGAATGTCAGGCTGCTTGCCTCTGGTGGCACAGCCAAGATGATTCGTCAAGCCAACTTCCCTGTCGAAGACGTCTCCGCGATTACAAAGGCACCTGAGATGCTCGGCGGACGTGTCAAGACTCTTCACCCTGCTGTTCACGGCGGCATCCTTGCACGTAACCTCGACTCAGATGATTCAGACCTCTCAGCGAACAGTATCGACAAGATTGACTTTGTCGTTTGCAACCTGTACCCCTTCTCCGAGACTGTTGCCAAAATCAACGTCACAATCCCCGAGGCTGTCGAGGAGATTGACATTGGCGGCGTCACTCTTCTGCGAGCTGCGGCGAAGAACCACGCACGAGTCACTATCATCAGCGACCCCAATGATTACCATGATCTTCTCACCGAGCTCAAGAGGGATGGCGAAGTTTCTGAGAAGAGCAGACAACGATATGCACTCAAGGCTTTTGAGCAGACATCCACATACGATACCGCTATCTCTGAGTTCTTCAGGAAAAAGTACGCCGGCGATGGCGAGCAGTTTCTTCCTCTACGATACGGCGCCAATCCCCACCAGAAGCCTGCGACTGTCTCCATGCCTGATAAGCCCCTGCCTTTCAAGGTCCTCGGTGGATCGCCCGGATACATCAACTTGTTGGATGCTTTGAACGCTTGGCCTCTAGTCCAGGAGCTGAGCAAGGCGCTGAACTACCCAGCCGCTGCCAGCTTCAAGCACGTCTCGCCTGCCGGTGCCGCTATCGGTGTCCCCCTGAGTGCTGAGGAGCGACAGGTCTACATGGTCGACGATATTGAGGGCATTGAGAACTCTGGTCTTGCACAGGCCTACGCTAGGGCTCGTGGTGCTGACAGGATGTCCAGCTTCGGTGACATGATCGCTCTTTCCCACGAAGTTGACCTACCGACCGCAAAGATCATCAGCCGAGAGGTATCTGATGGTGTTATTGCCCCCGGCTACTCTGCGGAGGCTCTTGACATACTTAAGAAGAAGAAGGGAGGCAAGTACCTTGTCCTCCAGATGGACAATGACTATGTTCCCTCCGCTGAGGAGACAAGGACAGTCTATGGTATCACACTCAAGCAGCATCGCAACGATGCCAAGATTGTGCCTACCGACACCTTTAACACAGTCATCGTCCCCAAGGGCACCGGCGCTCTACCCGAATCTGCTCAGCGTGACCTGACCGTGGCTACCATTGCGCTCAAGTACACTCAGTCTAATAGTGTCTGCTACGCACTCAACGGCCAGGTTATCGGTCTCGGTGCTGGTCAGCAGTGTAAGTTCTCAACATCAAATTCAATGATAAATCCTTGCTAATGTCCGCCTAGCCCGTATCCACTGCACACGTCTTGCAGGTGACAAAGCCGACAACTGGTGGATGCGTTTCCACGAGCGTACCCTCAGCCTTAAGTTCAAGAAGGGTACTAAGCGTCCATCCAAATCCAACGCAATTGACCTTCTTTGCTCTGGCCTCGTCCCTGATGCCGGCATTGAGTATGACGATTTTGCTGCAAACTTCGAGGAGGGACAGGTCCCTAAATCGTTCACCCCAGAGGAGCGCAAGGAGTGGCTATCGAAGCTCCAGGGAGTTGCTCTGTCATCCGATGCCTTCTTCCCATTCATCGACAATGTCTTCAGGGCTCACAGGAGTGGTGTCAAGTACATCGCTGCACCAACAGGTAGCCAGAACGATGGCGCAGTCTTCGAGACAGCTGAGAAACTTGGTATCACGTTCGTCGAGCAGCACATCAGGCTGTTCCACCACTAAGCAGTGGATTTTGTGTATTTTCAACAGGCGCTTAGGATTAACGACGTTCACGTAAGATGATTTGGTTGGGTATATATTCCCCACAGTGTGGATATCAAAATGGTTACGAGATTATAGGGACCGAAAATTACACATTCAACATGACTATTTATGTTTTTCTCTCCCTTCGCCACTACCAGCAGAACAGTGTTGAGTTGCATACGAAGATCAGGGCTGGTGCTCATTCGAGTCAACAAGCTCGTCGTGAATGTCGTGTGCCCGTATGTAACGACCATTACTCCGAGATATCGGTTATCAGGTGATGCCTCGGGTACTTGCGGCACTCATTCCGCGCTCTGGGTATCTATGCGTGGAGATCGTGCTCTGATCGAAGCAGCATAGAGATCGAACACTAGTATATAATGTTCTCAAGCAGTTCACTAATTATTGCTCAAATGGCACTACGAGATATCACGATTGACTCTTGTTAAAGTAACAACTACATGAGTCAGGTCCACTCCTCGTAGCACGCTACCGGACCTGGAAATTCGCGAATCACGCTAACGCCCCAGTTTGCTGTAGGGCGTGGGCCCCGCTTACGATAAATAAGCATAGCTTGGAAAGAAAAAAAAGTACAGTTGATATGTCTTGACTTTCAGCCTCTCAAACTTCTTTTTTTTGCATAGCGGGTGTACTTCGTAAGAGTTGGATCTAGATGGCTACGATAGAGGAGCAGCAACCGCTGCTCAGACCGATTGTTGAGGATGCTGAAGCGGATACAAAGTATAACGAGGTGATCTTGGACTTTGAGGCGGGAGACCCTGAAAACCCTAGGGAATGGGACTCGAAGTTCAAATGGTTAATTGTGTTCCTTCTTGCTTTCATGGCGTTCACCGTGTAAGACACCCTTCCGCTCAATGCTAAAATCTTCATTCAAGACTGTCGAAACTGTGCTAACAGGGCTTCAGAACATTTACATGCATTGGTGTTGTTCCAATTGCAGCTGGCATCGTTGAAGAACTTGAGGGCAAACATGCAAGCACATCTACAAGCGCACTGCTCGTCACCATCTGGGAACTCGGCGAAGCAGCAGGCCCACTCCTCATCGCACCTCTCTCTGAAGTCTTTGGGCGCTACCCTGTAATGAATGGTTGTAACATCATTTTCATAATCGCAACTTTCCTCGCTGCTGGCAGTCAAAGCACTGGTCTTCTTATTGCCGCGCGGTGGCTCACTGGCTTTGCTGTTGCCTCCAACGTACTTAACCCCAGTATCATCGGCGACATCTTCGAGTCTGACAAGCGTGGTTCGGCGATGAGCCTGATTTCCCTCGCACCACTGATTGGTGGTGCAATCGGTCCAGCAATTGCGGGTGCCATTGCGCAAACCCTGGGGTGGAGACAAGTGCTTGTCATGGCCGCAGGTCTAGCCGTCATCGCTGAAATTCTGTTTCTGACCTGCTTCCGCGAAACGTACAAGATGGCCATCTTGAATCAGCGGATCGCCCGTATCAAGCGGGAGAATGGAGAATTGAAATCGGAAGTCGTAAAGCCCCGAAGCAATCATGAGAATCTTCTCAAAGTCTGGCACGCGCTTACCCGCCCCTTCGCTGTGCTCTTCGGATCCGGAGTACTCATGGCCCTCTCCCTCCAAGCTTCCATATCATTCAGTTTCTTCTACGTCATGTCCATTTCACTCCCGTCCATTCTGCAAGAAACCTACGGCTTCAACCCTGCCGAAACAGGTGCTGCATTTGTCATCTTCAGCATGGGATCATTGTTCTCTGTTGTACTCTGCAACTTCTCTCTCGACAGGATATACATCCGCCTCCGCAACCGTAGCGCCTCTCCAGATAATGGGAAACCGGAATACCGCCTTCCCCTCGCTGTTCTTGGCGCTGTGCTCCTTCCATTCAGTGTTACAGCGTATGGATGGATTGCCCAACTTCACCTTCCCGTGGCTCTACTCCTGGCCTCTGTTGCACTTCTTGATTTTACGCTCCTCACCAATGTCATTCCGTTGCAAGCGTATGTTGTGGATGCCTGCGGACTTTACTCAGCGAGTGCGATGACGGGTGTGATTGTCACACGATGCTTGATGGGTACATTCCTACCGTTGGCAACGGGGCCGCTGGCAGAGTATCTAGGTTACGGCTGGGGATTTACAGTACTAGGCGGTGTGGCGGCGGTGGTCGCAATCATACCTGTGGCAGTACTGAGATACGGAAGTGAGTGGCGACAGAGGAGTGAGTATACAAGAGATGCTTGAACATATATTGTAGCATTGTTGCTCTTTTGGGCGTTCTTCACAAAACCTGTTGGCTTATGTCATGGATCCTAAAAGAATTGTATAAGGGCTCAGATGTAGAAGACTTATAAAAGGTACTAAGTTAGGGATGATATGGAGCTAGCGCGCCCTACGAGCCACAGTCGGGTTGTTTTAACCCAGCAGATGGCATAGCAACATGGGTACGATGCAAAGATAATTACAGATATTTCATCATCTAAAACTGCACTCGTGAGAGGCAGAATGAATGGATATAAGATTGCGGAAACATGGAATCTGTGTCATGTATTTGAGGGCTAAAGTATAAGGCATTTTGTTGCTGTACACTACACGCATTCTACTGTAGATTCCTGTTATACTTGTAAGCGGCAGATGAAACCCAGATAAAACTGCCCGCAGTTCTAAGAAGACCTGGTTGATCGACGCTTGGGAGCTTTGGCTGTGACATAGTTGTAAGAAGCGTACATGAGTAATTGGCGAAAAGAAATAGCACTCTATGGGGCCATCGTGTGATTGTGCAAGAGTTCAATCGAGTGACAGGCGCATATCCCAGAGATATCTAGTTACTCTATACACTCGAATGGAACGCGAAGTTGTACACCTGGAAATACCAGCTTTTGTTGGAGCTCAACGTAAGCTAATTCTCGTGCATCCCTAGTTCTCACGCATCCCGCCGAAACGTGTCTTTCGACTACCACACGCAGACTTGTCGACAAGCAATTTGGTTAACTCGAATCAATTCATTTGTAAGTATTCAATCAATTCAACAAGTAGGAATTGATTGATCGGACTGATTAGATCGACTTCCTGACAACCAATTCTTCCAAGTTTTAGTACTTACGGTAACCTCAATCTTGTGATTTTTCTTAGTGCTGTACTCACTTAGCCACCGCGTTGCCCAAGGCTCAACTACACGTCGTACCCTGCGCCTTAACTTAATATATAGCAATTGTTGCTACTTTTGTTACTATAGGAACGCAGATGTGACAAAACATCGTGGAGACGGAGCTAGCGATATCTGGGATTAGCTCTTGCACCCTGCCGTATATGTTCGCTCCTCGGTAGTGAGTAGACAAGAAGATACCACCTATTCACGTACTGATGGTTGAGGTATTGACGAATACATTTATTAAGAGTCTCCAAAATTTAAATTGTCAGGTTAAACGCAGCACACTTATCCTTGCCAACAGCCTCTGAACTTTCGATAGACGCCTGCCGCAGGCCAAGCATTGCGCAGACTTGAACATTGTTAATAAGCCTTCCCTATCATAGCATAGATAAGAGCTAAGCTGAGATTCTCGAAGTAGTACAGGAATATTCTCATCTTTGTCAGATCTACGATACTCGCCTCCAGCCTTACAAAGATGCCTTTGAAGAAGCTGATAGCCAGCAGCTACCGCCAGAACGCGTGTGCATCCTTACCCAGAAGACGGATGAGAGTGCTCGCGCACCTTTCCGCCGCCTAATACTCGGCCACAAGAGCCCGCTCTTGCGTCTCAAAAGCCCGTACAGCCATCGCAGAAGCTGCAGTTAAATTGGGGTATGGTTATCGTTGCCTTTCAACAACCAGAAGAGCTCTCTTAGGAGTCACAACAGTAGATGGAGACAAATACAATGAGTACGATGAGTACAAGTACTGGCAACGTACAAGGTTTAATTCAAAACTGCAGTCGGATACTGGCTGGAAAGCGCAACACGATGCTCCAGTTTGTCGCGCCTAGCTGTTAATGTACAACAACTACCTCCAGCTGTGAATTTGGGCGTATGCCTGGCGAATCTGGTGATCTGCGAGAACTGCGGTGGCAGAACATTAGCTCGGAACTATTGGCTGCTTAAGAGCAGCAAGCTGCGGCCTATACTGATGATGAGATAGGTTCTCAATATCATTCGCAGGGGTGAGGAACAGAAGCCTACTGATTATTAAACGCAATTTTTAACTATAGCTGGATCGATCAAGTTAATCAACCCACAATCAATTCAATTCCTTACACTCAAATTGATTAAATTATCAAGATGGTGACCTTCTAACAGCAGAAGTACTTGTGAAATGTATTGTGGAGTTAGTTTCCACGAGCTCATCGAGGCCTACCTTTTATGTTATCCCTGAGAAACCCCGCACTTGCGGAGTCAGTAGACATGGCTTGCTCCCACTGACCTGGACTGCAGTCACGTTTCTCAACATGAATTGATTGTCCACAAGTCTAACCGCACGTATAACCCCACAACCCCACATTCGACATGTCTGCGCAAGAGGAGAATATACAAGTCGCTATCGGCCACCTTCATGTAGGTCTCTTTTGCCAGCCAAACGAAGGTCGCTCGTGCATATAACTTTCCTGGAAGTACATAGCGGAAGAGAGTGCAAGAATGGCTCCCTCACGCAATAGCTCATCAACAACAGCAACGATCGGGCATAGAGTAGAAGAGGTTCCTCGTTCCATAGATTCTCAAGGAGGACACGCGATTATATCTTCCATCTTACGCTCCGGCTCAAGAAATGGCCATCCGAACCCTACATACAAACAGGGACCTTGATACCCTTGGACGACAATGGATCACTCACTTCATGGAGAGGAATCCACGTCTCATCTCGATTCTCAGAAAAAAGATACAGAGTGGAAAAGCTGGAGCTGCTACACCAGAACAAGTGTTGAGTTTCCATGAACTCTTCGGTTGCGTGAGGAAGAAGCTCAATATCAGGGCCGAGGACACATGGAATATGGATGAGACAGGAGTAGCTCTGGGGGTATATACGAATAGCAGAGTGTTTACGAGCTCGCTTAAGAGTAAGGTTTATGTTGTGTCTCCAGAGGATCGCGAGTGAGTCTCGAACGTAGAAACAGTGTCAATATCAGGCCAGAAAACACCACTTACGGTGACATTGAGAGAGAAAGCCCTACAGAGTACCTGATTTCCAGCTCAATGAACACCTGCATAGTTCTATACGACTTCTGGGAACGGGTGGACTTCAAACTATGAGTCTTAACGGCTAGAACGGATTCTAATAGTTTAAACTTTTACTTCATATGAACGCTATCGACTTTTTGTTCAGGATCTTGGATCCTTCTGCCCTTGATGGCTCGGCCCCAGTAAAGAAGGAACGCCTTATCAGCTGCTACGCTCAGGCAGGGGAGGAAGGCCTATCGGAACGAGTAATTCGAGCTGGATGGAAGCCCACAGTTCTCTGTCCATTCAATACTGAGAGGTGCACGAAAATCGTGTTGTCTAGCTTAAGAGATATTTGCATCTAAATCGTTCGATACAGCAACCAAGTAGTAGTAGTATTGTATTTACGTCCTGGTATATTTGGCAATTGCCTTTACATACATAGTGACCTCCCATGGGGTACTGCGGACGCACCAAGCGCTAAAGCGGAGGCGGTTCTTGTGTGAGTAGACCTCTTAGTAGAAGCGTTTCTTGTCTTCCCTCTCCTCCATGCGAGAGTAAAAGAAATGTAGTCTGTTGCACGATAATGCTAGTGTCGTTACCTATGTACAGGGGCGAGCGATTGCGCACGCGTTGACCGAGATCTAGGTTCTTTTCGCAAGGCGAATGAAATCAGCAAAATCTTCAGGGCAGCTGAGCAGCTGCTGAAGGTACTTGTTACCCTCTTTGATGTTGGTTGGAGGCCAGTCAGGCCGCACCGGCCATTGTAGGAACCAGCGCCGCATACGCGGGCAGTGTATCAGATGATCGGGGGACTTGTCCTTTCCGCAACAGCATAGGAGTTCCGCGTCATCATGTTTGTATTTTCGGTGATACCATGCGAAGTCGCCATGCATCGTGCGTGTGGCAAGAATCTTGGCCAGGACCCGTCGGCTGAGATTGAGTTCTTTTGGAAGGGTCGTATTGTAGGGGAGTTCCCATTTTCTATACCAGGTCGAGAGCTTCCACTCCGCGTCTTTCCACCACGATTCTTCCGCGCTATGGTTCAGCTTCCTTGCGTCTGTCCGTAGTCCTGTGATTGTGGGTTCCGCAGCAAGGTGTGATGGCTCATTTGGGTCGTTTGCTTCCAAATCAGCCATTCTATCGGCTACTTCATTTCCTTCGGTTCCCATGTGGCCTGGGGACCAGCGTACGCGTACGTCCCAGACACCCATTGCCTCCTGACAGCGGAGAAAGGCCCATTGAGAGGACGAGGATGCATTACCGCGCAAGCACCATATGACTGAGGTGCTGTCAATGCACATCCAGTGTCGTCGCATTCGAAGTGTAGGGTCATCCAGAGCCTGGCGGAGGCCCTGCCAGGCTCCCACTGCTTCTGCGTCGAAGACGTGGGATCTGGAGTTCAGCGAGCCCCGACCCGTCTTTAGAAGCTTTTGGTTCTGGTATATGGCATAGCCGTAGGTCACATGCCTTCCGCTATCCAGCCTTTGCTCAGACCCATCTGAGAAAATGGTGACATCTTGGGGGGAGAGATTTTTCCACCAGAGATTGAATCTCTCTGCTGCCACCCTCTTCTCTAAGCCTTCTGTAGGGTTAATTCTGCAGCCAGGGGTGTAGTATGGGGGGACGAGGAGTGGCCTTGGAACGGGGTCTAGCAGATCGCCGTGTCGCTGGACCTTGTCCGTGGCTGTTGCGGTCTTCCAGCCCCCGTGCCGCGTCGTATGGTCGGTATCTTCATTCGATGAGCCAGAGGGTGACTGCGGTCAACCGTCTGTAGGTGTACAGCGAAGCGTAGTCTAGCATTTTCAAGGGCAACTTCTCCAGATGGTAAGCCAGATTCCCGGAAAAGGGCAGCTGTGGACGTGGTTCGGTACACTGGGAGTACTCCTCTTGCCGCAAGCGCCAGGATTTTCTCGATAGTAGCGAGGTGCCATCCAAGCCGTGTACTAATAGTCTTTCAACCGCGCACTGTTGTGTGGATCCTTTTGCGGCCATCGTGCCATGCTTCACTGCCGAAGAGCAGGCGAGGTAGGACGCAAGTAATCACGGCCTTGCGTAGTGAGCATGCAGGGGGGCCACAGGTGGTCTTGGCCAGGCTCCTGATATGATACAGCAACCAAGGCAACATGATTCAGATAACTGTCACCCATACTAGTGTGTGAACTAACCAATCAACAACACCGTTGCAACTCGATATATCTGTTGAGAAGGTATTTATACCAATCAACGCTGGGATAGAGTGCGGTATCAATTTTTGTCTTAACAATATCGATATATCGAATAATTGTCAAACAATTGCCAAACCAACACAGACATATTCAAAACACAGAGTACACATGTCCAGAATTCCAGAGTTTAAGCCAGCTTCACGCCTCCATCACTTTTATCAGCTTTATCAATAGTCTCGCTATCCTTGACTTGCTTTCCCGTTTCAGCACTTTTGCTAGCATTGCCCTTATTAGCTGCCTGTGTCTCTACAGCTTCCTTGCGCTTTTTCGCCCTCTTGTTCTTTTTCTTTTTCGGATCGGCGTCCATGGAGACTTTGTCTTGCAGCTCACCTCCCTGAGAAATAGTTTCTTGAATGGCAGTGTCCATCTCTGGCCACTCATACAGCCATTTACCAGTGCTGTGCCCGAAGTGCTCCTTTTTTATAAACCTGGAAACGTCCTGCTGTGTGCGCAGAACCTCGAGGTACCCGGCCACTTCACGCAATTTATCTTCTTGCATTTGCTGCGGTGTTGCACAGAACTCGCTTATCTGAAGCAGGTTGTACGGTTGCGCGGCCGCTTTGAGGCTCGAATCGTCGATCAAAACAGTATTGTGCTGCCCAAAGCGGCCCCCGTTAGCGTAATCGGGGTGTTGCCTCTGAATCCCATCCTTGCTCCATACCAGATCAAGGTTTTTGTAGACCTGCACATTCTTACTGTAATGTTCTGGCTTCAGACCAAATGCGTCGCGACCCCACTGAGCCACAAGAGCCCTCCTCAAGTTGTCTTCCAAGGATTGCTCTACGAGCGATGCAACATTTTCAGGACGAGCACTTGACCAGATCATAACAGCAAAATTCGAGAACAAATATCGCAAGAAGGGAACAAGGAACGGTCGTGCAATCATGGTCTTCTTGTTCCTATTCGGGCGATAGAGTAGGGTGCCGTTGAGATCAAGAATAACGAGAATACGTCCAGAAAGCTCGACTGCGGATGGTTCTTCTGCTGCTTGTGCCATGTATGCTTTGGTAGGTGCTGGCGGAGGTAACATGATCTTCGGGTCTTTACTTCTGCCAGTCGGCTTCGTGATCGGATACACTACTGGCGCTCTATAAGACCTGTCAATACGAGAGTCAGGACCAACCCGGTGTAGAAAGTCATACTCTTTCGTCTTGACATGGCTATCTCTAACTATTTGAGTAGGCTCACCATCAAAAAGCGGAGTTGACGCCCTGCGATTGACGTTAGTCTTGCGACCTCTTGATCTGGCGCTCTTATAAGATTTGTCGGTGGCATACTGAAGGTCGTAATTGGGGACGCGCTGTGGTTCTGAGTGAGGTGGCATGGCTGCAAAAGATGGCGCGAAGAAGGGATAGTTTTGCAGAACTTGCTGTCCAGATATCTGGAGTGAGGCATTGGGTGGCACCATCTCTTGGGTATATCCATAGTACTGCGCCCATGGATAATGATGGGATTGGGCTTGCGCCTGTTGTGAGATGAAGTTGTTGTGCATTTGCTGACCGTTCAGGTTGTTCTGCTGCGACTGCGCATAGCTTGTATTCCATGGCGCATTCGCTACAGATGCAGATGGCATATAGCCTTGCGCCGATGCCTGCCACTGATTACGGTTGCGATTGCGATTGCTGTTACGATTGCGGTTGTAGTCGCGGTTGCAACTATGATCGAGGGATTGCCCGGGATAGCCATAACTCGGTGTAAACGGATGCGCCCAAGGTTTGAAGTTGTTGTTCATCGTGGCGACCGGAGGCTGATTGCAGGTTTGTAGATAAGATGCGCCGTCATTACGACCGACAGCGGCCTTGTGCGGGTTAGTGTTGGTTTCCGCAACTACAGCATTGTGGGGACTATACCGTTCCATTGCAACAGACATTGAGGCCATTTACAAACAGTGCTCGCTGGGCAGCGTGCAGCAATTTCAGTGTGGGTTGGGAGAGACGTGAAGGTAAACGTGGAGATTGCAGCATGAAGTTGTAGAGGGTAATCTCTCTAATAGGCACGTGAGTTCGTTGTTGCCTCTCAAGATTGCGCCGGCTAAACTTTCCTCCAGAGTGGGGCCAAACTTTTTGGCTGCAAGCATCATTACTTCTGAACATTGAATTGAATCAAAACGAACACAAAATGCCACCGCTCTCTAGCAAACTGGATCGCAAGCTACGTGCTGCTGAAGAGAGTTCAGACGACAGCGAAAACTACGAAGTAACGGACCGATCTTCCTCTGAGTCTGTACTTGAATTTGGCGGCGGAGAGGTCGTGGATTCAGATAGTGAAGATGAGGTCGCCAATGACTCACAAGATGAGGACATGGTAAGTATCCCAGTGCAAGACTCTGTGTACTCGTACCAATATATTGTAGTCAGATGCATCCGAGGAAGACCAGGTACAAGCACAAATGAACAAAGTTTCTTTCGGAGCTCTAGCCAAGGCACAAGACGCACTCTCAAAATCGACAGACCGAAAGCGCAAGCGCGGCGAGGATTCGTCTAAGTCACAAGAAGACAAGCTGGAGGCATTGAGGGAGCGACTACGTCAGATCAAGGCGGAGAAGCTCGCGAATGGGGAGGTAAAACCCAATAAGAAGTCTAAGGTTGCTGAGAAGAGCAAGACGAAACGTCAGGAGCGAGACGAGAGCGAAGATGAAGAAGATGGTTCGGATTCAGACGCTGCACCACATGCACGATCTAGCAAGCATGCACCTGCCGTGCAGTCGAGCAAGCGCATGGTTTCACGCAAGCGAAACGTCGTCGATGTGAAAAAACCCGTCTTCCGCGACCCACGATTCGAAAATATTGGAGGCCCTCGGCCGGATGCGAACACGATCAGCAAACGCTATGCGTTCTTGAATGATTACAAGGCTTCAGAGATCGCAGAACTCAAGAAAGCCATCAAGAAGTCGAGAAACGGCGATGAGAAGGAACAGATGAGGAAGCAATTGGAGTCGATGGAGTCACAGCAGAAGACCCAACAGAGAAAAGACGAACAGCAAGCTATTGTACGAGAACACAAGAAGAGGGAAAAGGAGCTGATCAAGGAGGGAAAGCAGCCTTTCTACCTCAAGAAGTGTATGTTGCTTGTAGTTTCCGATTTGCCACATGTAGTCACTGACCATTCGTCCAGCCGAGCAAAAGAAACTTGCCCTGATCGACCGCTTCGAGAACATGAAATCGAAGCAGCGCGACAGGACCATCGAGCGCCGTCGCAAGAAGGTTGCCGCAAAGGAGCGGAGGAACATGCCTGCGGAGCGGCGTACTGCATGAGCTCACAGGTACCCGCTGCATGGGCGGGATCTGGATGGGAAGAGCAGGGTTATCAACGAATTTCAACATTGTTATCCTCACGCATATACCCTTTTCAGCGAAGTGATCACTGGCAAAATGCAAAAGTATCACCATTTTCTACGCGAGGCGATTCAGCACTCCTCTTATTGGGTACACCCGGACATAACCTTGCGACTTCAAATGCGGGTATCACCTTCGAGCTCCTGCCGGAATTTGTGTATTTTCACAAGCTCACACCACCAAATGTGTCAAAGACTAACTTCCAAATCTCAAAGCTGAGCTGAAAGGAGATGGCGTTCGCAAATCCCGATGCGCATTGGGTCGTTTGATCTCTAAGCTCCCTAGCAGGCCGCTTATTCTGACAGGGGTCTCTCCAAGAAACGTGCCGGTCCACATCACGGCGTCAACGTCGACGTCATACCGATGCATGTCTGCTTCCCAGCCTCCCTGCCTGCTTATAGGGTCGGCACGGCCACACCACATGCTGTTCATTTCGTATATATCTTGTTTTCCATACATTTTTGTGTTCAGTCTTATACCCACAAGTCAAACGTTGACATCTCAACGTTCACGCGCCGCCACTTAGTGTCGTTTTAATTTAGCAGTAACAGCCGAAGAACGTTATACCCACCATGTCCGGCACACACGAGAAGCCCCTCCATGAGTATGTGCAATCAGTTCGTGCAGTTGGGATTGGATCCCTGGACTGTGCGTTTTCTTGATGCAAACAGCTAACGTGATGTCCTTAGGCTCCTTTCCCGCTCCATGGTCGACATTTACGTCGGCGAAGAGAACACACATTGGATTCTCCACGAGAAGCTGCTCTGCCACCATTCACCCTTCTTCCGCAAGATCTTCTATGCCAAAGGCAGCAACACACAGTCTTTTGGCCTTCCCGAAGAAGATGACAATGCCTTTAAGACCTTTGTCGGCTGGCTCTACAGCAGCTCTCTCCCTGTTCCTCGCGAAGAGTCTGATCTAGGCGTGCTCTTCGACTTGTACCTGATGGCTGAGAAATTCCAAATCCCTAACCTCATTGCCGACGTCCTCCAGGTTGTCCGTGAATGGTACAAGTTCAGTGATTCGTACCCCGGTCTGCGTCGAGTGCAGTACATCTACGCGAACACCGAGAACGGCAGCCCTATGCGCCACATGCTCGTTCACTCTATTGCACGCATGATGGTTCTCGAGAAGGGTCTGCCTGCCCACTGGGACAAGGCGCTGCGCAAGAACGGCCAGCTTGCCGTCGACATCATCTGCGCGATTCAGGACTGGAGACTGGACGAGGAAGTCGTTCCCGATGCGCGTGACGACCCTGCTGAGGGTGAGGATCTCATCGATGTTGAGCAGGAGATCAAGCAAAATGACGCCGAGCTCGAGCAGAACGCGGACATTGAAGACAACGTATCTGAGTCCGTTGACGAGCCCGAAGATGAAGAGGCCGAGGCTGATGGTGAGGAGCAAGAGGTTGACGACAAGGAGAATGACGACGCTGAAGAAACTGACGACACTGTCGTCGGTAGCCCAACACAAAGCAAGCACGACATCTCGAAAGATGTTAAGGACATGAAGGTTTCCAACGGCACAGCAAACAAGATCAGCGATCTGAAGAAGGACTTCAGCAAGTTCAGTCTCAACGTTGTGCCCAATGGTCTTGCCAGCAGCGACTTTGGTACGCTGAAGGCGTAAGCTGCTCGGGTTTTGAGTGAGGCCCTATAATTCTCTTCTGACTTGAAGTCGGGACTTGGTTCAATTTGCATGAAGGAAACGAAACAGCATACGGGCGTTTGGGCTGATTGATTGATTTCCAGCGAACGCTTAATATCCTCGTTCTCGCCCAGGTATTTCCCTTTTTCTGGCAATACCTTTTTGAAAGGCATTTGGACGTTGCATCGTATATTAAACCCAAAATGTATCTCCTGAAATAATCACATACCTGTTTCTTGATCTGGCAGACTTGGAATCTGTTAAACCGTGCGGTCTGCAGCAAGACTCTTCGCTACTGTCTTGCAGCACGGTGCTGACACAAGGCGTCGCACACGCCAATGTCGCACACTCAGCATGTTTGAGAGGTATTTTCCGACTGGACAAGTTTGACAGTCGCGCATGTGCTCATTGTGCTTTGCTGGACGGGATGTTTTGTGTGCTGTGCAACGATGCCAGACAACGGGTGTGGGAGTGGGTCGCGCTCTTGCTTACTGGTGTCGTTGTCGGTACAAGACCAGCGACATAAGTGATGGAAACGTAGTGAACCCACATGGTCTGTGCGCCGCTCACGACCAGCACTCGTCAAAATGCTCATTGACTGATTGACTGTCTCTTTATGGCATGTACAGGAGAACAACTGGATCTCATATGCGCTGGCAGCCGTGTATCGATACATGCTGTGCACTGTCTGGTCTCCAGACACGAGACTTGAAACACACGAGCGCCGTCGCCAACAACTTGAGCCTCTGTTGATGCTGTAAGCGAGCTGCTGTACGCCCGTCATCTATTCGCCATCTCGGGTGTATTGTCAGTCGCCCTCGAGTCACTGTCGCAGAGCAAACGAATCAAGTTAGCACTCCGCCGCTGTACTCGGGGCTGTTTGAATGCGTATCAGATAGTTCCTTTTTACTCTGTCTGACCTACCTGTCACTTTTTTTTCCCCAGGCCTGGTCAAGCTCATTGATCCACGAGCACTTGCTCAAGGCCTTGTCCGGAAGCCCCATATGTGCGGGGCCACCCGCCTACGGGAAACGGGCGTACACATGGCGGTGTGATGCAGCGACATGTATTTTCCAGTTCTTTCCGGTTCTCTCTGCCCCTGGTGCGAGGAGGGGGAGGGGGCTTTCAAGATTCGAAGTCTCAAAGCCATCTACATCAGTCGAGCTGCATGTAGAGCGTGACATGCGGGGAAAGCAGAAGTATTGGTGCAACCTGTAGAGTAAACCGATTGGGTGATTGCAACGGGCATGTGCGGCTCAAAATGGATGGGACAGCGAGGATGAGGATGGTAGGACGACAGTTTGCAGGTCGATGAGGGAAGGTTACGCAGGCGCAGTGCTACAGGACGGCTGTAAGACGAAGCTTTTCGACGATCTGATACCTAAAATATGGGGTGGGGTTGTCCAAAAGCGCAGCCTTTGATGTGTGGCTGATATGATAGAAGGATGGAGTGCGTTTGATAGCACCTGGGATGGGAGAGGCCACTGGTGGCACCATGCAGCCACGCAGATGATCGACCTGCGCACTGGTGATGCAGCGTCGGCCTAGTGCATATGGTCTGAGGCTCAAAATGCGTCTTAATTCAACACCATTATGCAGTTGGCTTTCTGAACACGATGCTCGTGTATAAGCCTAACAGTTGGGCACAAACACTATCGGCTGGCGCACTGTATATGCTCGTGAAGTAGTTGGTTGGCAGATCAGCTTCCTCTCTGGTGCTAAGGCCTGTCAGGCCTGTCCCGGTTGCTCGGTTGCATGCAAGTCACCTTTGAGACCCACACGCTCGATATCGAAGCGACTGCCGCATCTGGAAATGCAGATTGCGTCTGTGACTGTACCTGATCTCCGCTGCAGGAGGCAGAAAAGCGCAGTGATGTTCAATACCTGAGTATCCGGATAAAGTGGCTGCCCCTGATGGGCCGGGCGGACTTGCACGTTCAGGAACTGTCACTGTGTGTAATCGAGGCAGCATCCTGATCTCAAAGCATGTGAATGCGGATGCCCGCAACCACTGAGCGGAGATGAGACGACTGTGTACTGGGCGAGAAGGAGGGGAGATAGGCGGGGCGGAGCAGAGCAAAGCAGAGCAGAGCAGAGCAGAGTCGCGCACGGGCACTCAGAACGCTTGGATATTGCCATGATTTCAGGACGGTTATCTTTTCCATGTGAATGCGTGCCAGACTGAGCTGGACGGTGACTGTGAAATGGCGGAGGAAATGAATGTCATGCGACCGTGCTTGTGGATCTGACAGAAGTGACAGAAGGACAAGGACCACGTCTCGAGATAAGATTGGGAGCGTGAAGGGGAGTGCACGAGAGATTCCCAGTCCAGTTCGTCTTGACAACGAAATGATGGACTGTGGACGAGACAGGCGTGCGCTGGGGTTTACGGCACGTATTAATCTGCGTCCGTAACGCAGTTCTATTCTAGGTGGAGAGTCACGGGCCGAGAGCAGCTTGAAAGAGCCAGATTGCATTCATGAAAGAGTGATAGTGCCGGGAGATCATATACGCTACGACGACCTGTTATTACCTGCAGCCAGGTTGATGCTGTTCACCACGTGGAAGCAGCGACATGGTGCTGAACGAGCGTTGGGCTGTCAGATGATTGGCGAGAGGAGATCGCGGGGCTAGGGGACGAGTTGGGCCTGGTGGTGCAGACGCAGGTGCAGGTGCAGCTGGAACTGGAGCAGGAGCAGGAGCAGGAGCTGGAGCAGGCGTCAAGCAGCGTTGCGGACAAAGGGTTTGAAGTGGAACGCATTCTCAATTCTTCACATCAGGTGGCAGCGAAAGAGCTGGCGTCTGGGACCGCGTTGAAACGACAGGCATAAAAAAGCAGATGGCCAGACAATAATTGGCTGCCTGTCATTAAGACCGCTTCGAGCGTGATCAAACCTGCGTATGAAACAATGGAACTGCGTCTAGCGGCGAAGGAGTGTAAGCGGACAGGGCGACTGCTGATTGGCGGAGCAAGGGGTGGGGGGGCGAGTATTGGATTGGATATGCAACACGCAGCATGCACAGGAGGGCCAGTCATTGCATTGTTACACGCGCAGCTAGAAGAGACCAAGAGGACGAGCAGCGCCGGCGTGAGACCTGCACCGCCTGACGTCCACTGAATGGTGCTGACGCTTGCTGGAAAACTGAGTCTCCAGCGTGGCCGGGTGTCTGACTGTTTAATGGGCCGGGGGCTGTGGACCAGAAGGATAGGTGCAGAGCCCTTGCGAGGAGTTGGGCCGTGGATGCGAAACAATGGTTCGTGTGGCGCCCGTCTGCTGTAACGGGAGCGACACTCTGTTCGCCCAGCCAGGCTGCCCAGCGGAACCTGCACCGTCAAGCATGCAGCACCAGTGCCAACCAGCAAAACCCTGGCCCGCTTGAGCTGCTGCCCCCCCATGTCATCCCATGTCTCCATCTATTCTGCCTCTTTAGCATCGCAGCGTCCGTGCCTGGGATTTTTACCTTTGTATCCCCTCACGCAGTCTCCCTTGTAATTGTCTACCGTTTGCGTACTCTTTCTTGAGTATCTGCACGCATAAACTCTCTGCGACTCTTCGCTCGTCGCTCGTCGCTCGTCGCTCTCCCCCCCCTCCCCTCCCCTCCCAAACCCTGTGATCTTCCCCGCTGCGGCCCTCCCTCGACGTGCAGTGTAGCAGGCGGACTTGCTCTAAAGCATCCTGCGACACTCCTACAATCTACTTGCCCCTCCCATTCAACCTCGTCTGGGCCACTATACGACGCAGCCATGACCACCGTCGTCGCCAATTCTCCGATCCCTGTGCAGTATGCGGCACCAGCATCCGCAGACGGGGCCGGCTCGAGCAGAACATATGCTGCCATTGCGCCCTCTACTTCGTCACCTCACAACGTGACGCCCAACTCTAAGCACTCTAAACTGCCTGACCACAATGCTTCACCTACCTCCTCCAGTAGTGATGCAGCCATGCAGCAGAGAACGGAGGGAAAGCGTTCACCTCTTTCGTACGTCGTTCAGCCTTTCTTCTCGTTCACCTTCGACGCATCGTCGCCATCCTTCTTCTTCCTCTCCCACCTCCACGTCACTGTCGCCGCCTCGGCATGATACACACTATGCAAAGTCTAACCGTCCTTCGTCAAGCAGGTCACGCGGCGCTCAAGCACCCAGAATAGTCGTCAAGAAGGAGCCTGCTTCGCCAGACATGCCCACCACCACACGTCATCGCCCTAGGCGTTTGGACCTCTCCAACCACAACATCGTCCACTCGTCCGGTGCACTGACGGCCAGGCCGTCAGGCCCAGGCAGCGCCAACGTCATGGACATGGGTCTCGCCTGCCTGTCCCCCGGCTTCCACACGCAGGACCCCACCATGCGTTCGCAGCTGCAGCGCAGTCTGGATGTGCGAGAACGGCAGAGGCAGATCATCGAAGCACGCCAGAAGAACGGCGGCAAGAGCGCACCGGTCGACGACGAACCTCCACGAACCACCGAGGCTGGCGCTTTTGGGAGGCCCATCAAGACGCCTCAGACTTCACGCAGAAAGGGTCCTCCTCCTGGCCTTTCCATCGCACCCCCGGCCCACCAGACGTTCGCCAACGACAGGATCATCCAGTCGGCACCTATCAATCAGACGTTCACTGGCCTCCGCAGTAATGCGCCGCTATCGCGGCAGGCGGCCAACGGCCCGTCAGGCCTGTCGCAGACGTCCCACGTCCACCACGTCCCGGCACAACAGACCAACAACCGGCTGCCGCCAATCTCAGATGTCTTCCCAGAGCCTCTCCACACTGCAAGGAACCACTACAGCCCCAGCCACTCGTCACACTCGAATCACCCGCCGCCGCAGCCGTCACCAGGATTCACGGCTCCTCACTCAGTGGCACAACCCCTGACTTCGAGGCCCCGTGAATACAAGTCGGCTGAAGAGGCAGTGCAGTCGTTGTCTGGCGGCCGCGAGGACCTCCTGCCCCGTATCGTCCACTACGGTGGCCACCAGCCCCCCACACCGCCATCTCCGATGCCCAAGAACGGCCAATCAGCGTATGCCCCGCATCCTGATGTCCACCGCAGTGGCAGCTCCAGGAGACGTGGCCGTGACGAGTACGAGCGAGACAACGGCACTCCTCCTCTCGGCCGTCAAGCTCCCCGCATTGGGCCGTTTGGCGAGGGTCGTGACTCACCAGAAACACAACAAAGGAAAAAGGAGGAATTCATTGGCTTGTGCGCAAGAGCTTGGGATTTGTTCCATTCGTAATACCCGGCTTCGGCCTACTTCGATACCTGGTTTGGATTTGGCTCAATCTCGGCGCATCCTGGAGTAAGGACTACTTTGACGGCACTCTCAATTGCTTCGTTTCATTCAGCGAGCCTTCAGCGCTGCTCGCTTTCACACCCCCCACCTTTTACCCTCCAACCTTCGCCATACTCTCAGCACGCGCGCACCTTATTTTCACAAAACGTTTGAAAAGCGCCGGCATTTTAATGGACTCTGCAAGGACATAACTCCACCAGTCACCTACCTCGTACATACGAGACTTTCATTTGTCCATCAACTTCTAAACGCTTAATCTTCGACGAGAAGATGCTAGGGATTTTTTTGGCATGTCATATATGCTCCTGAGTTTGGGACTTTTTGCCTTTCCGGTATCTTGAAACATACAATGTCTCATGATCATACACCGTTACCTTTTCTTCAGCCTGGGCTGGTATACCACCGCCCATATACCCTAGGGGGCGTTTTGGGATTATTATTGTTATTACTATTTTTCTTTTCCTCTTTCCACTTTGTCTGCTATTTGCCTCGACGGGAGCTTTGTTTGTAGCATGGGTCGTTGCAAAGTGTGGTGATTGGATGCGAGGACAGGATGTGCAATGAGGCACCGGCTGTTTGGGGAGCAGGGTAGATGGGTGGTGCAGGGACTGCAGCCATCAACAACGCAGGGCAGGCAGATCCGTCACACAGGAACGACGTGCCGTAACGCCGCCTCACACAAGACAAGAATCAAAACATTCAACAACAACAACAACAACAACAACAACAACAACATTAAAGCCTTTTGATCGTCAGATCACCGCTGCTGTGCAATGCTCATCAAACTCCACCCTATTGAATGAATTCCATGTTCGGCAACACTCACGACCCGCTCTTGAGATCGCTACAAGCATCCTTGAAACGTTATACGCTTGGGCCAAATGTTAGTCGAAACAGCCGCCCTTCTGCTCGTGCCGTCAATCTCCAAATTTATAACAGTGTCCGACATGAAGTCTTCGTCGCTGGCCTGATTCGGGAAAGAAACGCGTCGTCACATGCGTGGCTTGCCCGAAAAGCAATTTTCTTCAACATGATAATTGAACTCCATTCATCTTAGTGATGACCGCCTGTGATTGACGAATGGAGAATTGCACCCTCCAAATGTGAACTTGGCCTGTAGTCGCTGTTGGTGTTTGGCTAAAAACATCAACCACAGTTGTGAACAGAGGGGGTTTACGGTCGGTACCTACAAAAAGTCGGCGTGCAAAAGGTGCCAGACTTTTGTGCTCAGAACTTGGCGAGGCTTCGTGTTACGGATTGAGCCGAAAAGCCTACCCAAGCTGGCGAGGTTGACTAAGTTTCGCTAACCAGCGCCGAACTCTTGTAGCGTTCCACGAATAGGCTCAAAACTTTCCGACGGATTGGGCAATACGAAGACTCTAGTTCCTCCGCCCGCCGCGTCTCCATCATGAAGTGGTTTGACTTTTCGCCGGTTCGTCTGGCGTTTTGATAGGGTGCGGCAGAGCCCACAAGAAGCTTCTGGCGGGAGCGATCTTCGTAAGAGCGCGCTTGTTGAGTTTATCGTGAGTGAGCGAGCTGTGTCCCGGTGGTACTGAGCAATCGGATAGTTCAACCCCACTGCTCCCCTACGGTCGGGACGTTAAAAGCGAGTAGGTCTTCTGAGTCGTGTGGAAATGGTCGTGTGGAGACGCGGTGAATGGGTACGAGTCATGGGTGGATACGCGTTGGTGGGTGCCGAAAGTAACGAGGCTGTCATAGATGCTAGAAGACAGGAATAAACGTTGTGTAGGATGCTGACACGGTGATTATGAGGATACAATACATGGCTGCGACTCAGTTGGTTCTACAGGTTCCCCCCTTGCACGCACTTGGATGTTTAAGAGACATCGGTATGCATGTACAAGCTTCTGAACGGATCACATTGACGGTGCCTCCATATCTCTCTTTCAGTCTACATCGATCCGGGTGCAATGACTGGTATAACGCCAAGAGAAGGTATCAGATTGCCGAATCGACGGGCTGGCTCTTCTGAGAGCCCAAGGGAGAGAACTCTCCTGACAATCTTGAGCTATTGAGTGCTTTGACCGTTTATCGAACATGCACTTCGTGCCTCGCCGACCAGATGAGCTCAGTTCTAAGCATGTCTCTTGCAAGGTACAGCCACATGTAAGACAACCGGCTGCGGCCCATTAGCATTCAGAGACACTACATCTCTCTCCTACTTACAACAGGGCCATACGTGGCCGCTCTCGTTCTCGCTCTCGGTACCGTTGCGGACATGACTGTCATAACACCAAGCAGGTACAAGGTTAATTATGTGCAGAGAGGAGCCATTGTTTGCAAGGATACTCCTACTATCACCAGCAATCTGTGGTTGGTGCTATTTGCGAGAAGCTATATTCCCATTGCGACTCAACCAGAGACAATGCGTCAGGCAAGGTCTCTTAAACTTCGATGGTTGTGCAAGTGCCCGCTACATCTGTGGCCAACTAAGAGAAGGTTTCGTGAAATCTAAGGTCATTAAAGGGCCATGTGTCGAAATTGTTGAACGCTGAGGGCAGCTGGCCTTCAGTGTACAGCGACGCAATTGAAGCAGTCAGCGTATCCCTTGCAGATATGGTGATCAGACCCAGAAACCTCTGCATCCAGATCTGTTAGGCTGAAGAAGAAATCTCTACCATGATCAAATATGGATGTGCCACCCTTGCTGTCAGGCCACTTATTCTTGTCTGACCTCGTAGAAGGATGCCGAATTAGTGCTTGTCCAGACTGTGGATTCTAACGGTGAAAGCGGCACAACTGTCTATCGGGAAAACTCACAGTAATGCAAGCAGATCCCAGCTAGTATGCTGCCAGAAGAATCCTTCCATGGGGTCAAAATCTTCGCTGGAGTTGGAGTCCTGAGTGGCATTTACACTACATGCGTTACTGCTAGCCAAAGCTACAACGAGGTCCCAAAAGAACCTCCCTGCGCTTGGAACCTACCGCCTGTTGGTCAATTGAATAATTTTGAGTGGTTATTCCATCAGCTATTCAAAAGTCAACCATCAATCCCCAGCAAAAAAACCTTATGAACACTTCTAGGTTCGAGTATGAGTACCTAAGCTGCACTTCAGCCAGCAAATCGAATACGAAAGCGCTTGCGATCAGCATAGTTGGCGTGTTGGATTGTAGCGTTTGTTAAGAGTGAGATCCGGTGGAAGGAGTGTAATGTTATTGAAAAGCGACCAAAGCAGTCGCTCAGGGGCTTCCACTTACACTTTGACCCTCGACGTAAACCCGATTTAGTTGATTCAAACCTCCAAAATATCGCGGAACACCTGAAGTAACTGCGCTTAGCCCTTGTCGAAAAGAAATGCCCTCTTGCATATATGCAGCATCTCTAGATGTCATAAACCAAGGTAATATTGGCTAGCAACCTTGATAGATTTGGCCTGCTGTTTCTAACCAACTCATTGAGCACTGGAAGGAGTTACAAATGTTGAGTCCGAGAGGATAGGCGTGATCTCCTAAGGAACACCTTGTCCACCTCCGCTGCTCATGTAAGAATTTTCGTCAAAAAGCTGATGCCTTAGATGCAGGCGTTCGGTTGATTGGGAGCTTAACAGCTGGCCCTACTACATCGGAATCCGCTTGCCGTAGCAAAAGACTCTTGCTCGGGCGGCTGCACTGTTAATATCCGCTTTCCTCGAGAGTCTGCATTTGATGAACTGGGTCCCATTGCGAGCCGAGCCACCCAATCAAGTATTCTCTATATCGATGTCTGCTACAGTTGTACTCAAGGCGTTCAAAACTAGTGCCAAATTTAATCTGCTTCAATTATTGCTTCTAAGGCCAGAAGCCTCGAACCTTGAATACTGCCCATTGCATTTGTTCAACAAACTTGAATTACCGGCCTTATACTCTCTTACCTGCCATTGTCCTCTTTAGTATGCTCACTGCATACAGAACATCCGTGAACAGCTGCAGGTTGCCAAACACCACACACTTCATCGACTCATAGCAATGGACACGGACCATATGAATTCTGCTTGTCCGCTACCCTTTCACCGAGCTTCCTCAGGACTGTGCAGAATAATCAAACCTTGCCATGACGTATACTCGCCTCGTGACTGGCGGATAAACATCTTCAGCGGCAACACAAGCGCTGTCCATGTTCCGAGAGAAAAGAGCTGATGATGCCTCCTGCTAGTTCCACCGTGATGTAGTCTATCTTGTGAGACGGTAGTGCTTGTTTCAACCGGCCTATTCACAGGATCGATACTAGGAACCCATATGAATGGGAAACGGATTTTTCCATGACACAAAACACCATCTATAGATTAAGTACGACTCTCAAGCTTCCAGGAGGCTGTGCATGCTGCATGTCCTGGCCCTTGATCTTGGCCTCAATGTCTGCGCCCTCACATGTACCTTCAGCCAAACATTTCTCTCCGCCGAGTAGCTTAATGCATACAGTATGAGAGAAAAGAGGCAAAAATAAGAGTAGAGTCTCTACCAAAATATTCAATGCCAGGTGGAACAAAACATTCTGGGAGGGTGTTCATAAATGACATAGTTCGGTGACATGTTGATCCGGCGACCGAAGGTGCGAACCATAGCTCTCCGCCGTCATGCGATAGTGAGCCTCACGATCAAGCATCAACAACTACCACATACACGAACATGCGCACTTCACTTCCCGTACTCGCATCCTTGGCGTCTGTCACCTCTGCAGCCCGATTTCTTCTGCAAGTTCCAATCACGCACGTCGTGAACCCCTCCGCGCTCTCTTCCACAACCCATGCAACCCTGCAGTCGAGTGGTCCACCCCTTGACGCTTATCTGACCCGTTCCAACACGTTCAACTTCAATAACGTCAGTGCGGGTAGCTACCTTGCTACTGTACACTGTAGAGATTACGCATTTGAGCCGCTACGTATCGATGTTAGCGTAGAGGAGCCCGTTGAGGGAAGTGGAGATAAGAAAGAAGTGATTAGGGCATGGCAGACATTCTTGGGCAATGAATGGGACAACAAGGGCGAGAGCAGAGGAGAAGGTGGAAACGGTCTTGTAATCGAGGCTAGGCCGGTAGGCCAGAAACAGTTCTACCAAGAACGCGCTGGATGTAAGTTTTCGACCACCCGCGATCACTGCACGTTAAACACTGACATTAAAAGTCTCGCCACTGTCCTTTTTGAAGAACCCCATGATCCTCATGGCAGTCTTTTCTGGCCTTCTCATGTTCGGCATGCCCAAGTTGATGGAAAACATGGACCCTGAGATGAAGGCAGAGATGGAGGAGATGCAGAAGAACGGCGTGCTGGGATCAGGCACAACAAACACAGCACAGCAGATTCAGAATTTCGATTTCGCGTCGTGGATGGCGGGGAAGACAATGGATTCGGGCGCTAACAGCCGTGGCCAGAGCCCGGCACCTGAGAAGCAGGCTTTGAAAAAACGGTGAGAAGGGATAGGCATGCTATGAGTATATAAGAGTGAAAGAGATGGCTGGGTAGTAAATAAGTTAGCGAAGACAGCCAATATAGACGTTGACACCCTTTTTACGCCATGCACAAGAATGTTCTCTATTCGGAGTAGTGTCTCTGAAACCGTTTTATCATGAATATATATTTTATAATTCGGGATCCTTTCACAAGTCAATCCAACAGAGTTGGAATCCCTTGGTTCAGCAATGAGCCCTCTTGGCTTAGTGGTAAAGCGTATCACTAGTATTCGTCGAATGCAATGATAAGATCGCTAGTTCGATTCTGGCAGAGGGCATTTATTTTGCTTCCGCTTCATACTCGAAGATCAACGTAGACGGAAGTTATTGGTGGGGTTACCTTTTTTGCAAATCTGGTCTCCCGCAGCCGTTGCCCCACTCACTACTACTTTAAGCGAACCTCCTCTACCAGACTTGAGAAGCCGGCACAGCAACGGCCGTTGTCCTGACATTTTATAGAAAGTTCATTGCACTGGCGATCGTTACGAGTACAGACAGGAAAGCTGACTGAAGAGCGATACATGACATGCTCAATAAAGTCTATGTCCACGTATAAAGCAGAACGGCCATCTCTCGGAATCTACAGCGCACCACTCCTCAACGCTTTCATCCCACTCGCCATAGCCGGCTCAATATGCCCTCTAATCGGCATTTTCGTCCCCCTCGGAAACAATAAGATGTACCTCACCATTACAGGCTCCACGTTCTTGACAACGTGGATTTTTCCACTAACCTTGTGGGTGTTTAAGTTCCCAACGACCTCGCACCCCAGTAACACTTTCATGTTGCTCAGCCCGCTATTCTTCCAGCTCAAACACGAAGGACTGTAGTAGAAGCTGGTGGCCGGCTCGTCGGAGAGGTAGATGCCCCTGCCGTGCGCGGCACCAGTGCGCTGGAAGGACGTGCCCGAGCAGATGCGTAGGCCTTGGGCGAGGATGCACGGGAGGCGATCGAGAGATGTGCCGTGGAAAAGGACTGTGGTTTCTGTGCAAGTCTTGGGTATCTGGGACATGAAAGCGCTTTCGAGCTTCGGGCTTGCATTGGCGAGCACAAATTGGTGAGTTCCAAATGGTAGGTTGGGGATCCTGAGGAGTCCTGTTGCAGTCGCTAAGAAGCCCCGGTGATGTACGACGGCCCAGGATACCAGTTTCTCCGCCGATTCGTGATACGAACGGAGTACGGTGGAGAGGTCGACGGCATCACGCATGAGTGTCACTGGAGGGAGGGCGTTCAGTATGGACTTTACCGTCTCACTGTTGGGTATTGGGCAGTTGGGGAGAAATTCTGATTTTCCTGTCATGGCGGCAGCGTAGACAGAGTAGAGGGCCATATCGACGGCGAAAATGTCCGTTCGTATCTCAGGTATCCTGACATCAAAGGGAAGATTGTACCAGAGTCGAGCGCAGGAAAGAGGGTCACAGGGTATCGAGCGACGAAGTTTGGCATTTTCGGCGTGGTGCGTCTTACTACACGATATGCAGAACTGGGACATATCGCGCAGCCATTTGCTAGTATGCTCGTATATGGCCACTATACCTGTGTCGCCCTTACAGAGCTTGGAGAAGATGATACGACTTAGCTGCCAAGTGAGGGCAGTCTGCGCAGATGTACATATTTGTCGTGTGGGACTCTCAAACTGTGCCGAGCAGCTGTACCGCGAGTGAGCCATGTCCTCGAAGTGTACATCGGTGTTATAGTGTAGACAAAACGACGGTGGCGAATCTGTGCTCTCTCCACGGAAGAGACGAAGCAGGAGCATGTTGGCGGCTTCTGGAACACCTGTTGCTGCACGCTGTAGCTGGGTGAAGGCCTCCAAGGGGAAACTGATTTCCACCTCGTTGTGACCGACCTTTTCCACCAGATCAATTACTCCAGCCGGAAGTCTGAGTATTTCCTCATCAAGCTCACTCATATCAGGCATACCAATCTCTTGAAGAAGGAGGATTGTCCCCTTTGGGTCTTTTGTCTTGAGCTTTTTCCGCAGACTTTCCAGTCTTTTCACTTCCTGTATCAGCTCGCACTCAATCTTTTGCCAGAAATTCGCTGCCTCAATGAGTTTCTCCTTGGGAATGTCGGGGCCAGCTTGAGAGATGTCGAGCACACAAGCTATAGACTGAATTGCATTCTTGGTGCCCTCAGCGACTTGTTCATCCAACATCCATCCAGCCACCATGACTTCGACAACCGAAGGTGGGACATCGTACTTCGTAGCAGCTGGAGTAGTTGGAACGAATTCTTTGACCGTGGAAGGCGCAGTTATAGCCCTCGAGCTCAGTACCGGGGGTATAGCCGGGCTGGTTTGCTTAGTTGTCTGAGGAGCAGGTTGTGGACCACGAATTGGAAGACCGGGAATATCTAGATAGCCATGCTTAGCGTCCCATATCCTTTTACAGAGCTCCAATGCCTCTGAAGGCGCATCAACTATAGCGGAGACACAATATGTGACCTCCCAACCACTATTTACTTTTGTTGATAATAGGCTAACAATTTTATGCAGGAAGGGCTCGATAGGTTCGTCCTCAGCGAGTTTCAATGACTGTAGTGCAGCCAAAGTGTTACTACTACCTCTTGTGCCATCGTTATGCAGAATGTATTCTACTGCCTTGTTTCCGTCGTCCAGAGCTTTCTCAAGTCGCGAGAGAGTCTTCGTGTAAGGCATAAGCTTCGACCTCCATATTTGCAACTCCGGCTGTAGGACTGAAGGCAACACATTGTCTTCTGAAAGTACCGTCGGGCCAGATGCGAACACTGCTTCTACGTCCGTCAGAAATGATAGCCATTCCGCTGCTTTCATCTTTTTGAGGGTATGATCGGCCAGATTTGTATTTTTGAATATACCAGGCTGGGTTTCTTGTGCGAGCAGGTGGTACGCAAGTTCTCGCCAGCATGCGGCTTTCTCTTTACAGTCCTGAACGGCGAAACATTTTGCCAGTAGCTTAATGAGATTGACGATGCTGTGCTCGGGGTTCTTTTCTACTCCTTGCAAGACCATCAGAATATCCTTAAGTAAAAGACCTGGACCGAGTTTTTCGTCCGTCGAAGTGATTCCGTCAAGGCATCTAATACCAAGATTGGCATTATCGCCGGTGATCTTTGTTACAAGAATCGCCAGTAAACGTCGGTCCTGAGTAAGTTCTAAGGTACACGCGCTCTTCCATGCTCTTAAAATCGAGTCAAACATACGCTGGGAAGTAGAACTAGCAGCTTCTTGCGCCAGTAGACGATGCAGAATATACTTTTTGATAACCTCTTCCAAAGGATGCTCCAGAGCCCCTGATTGACCTGTAAGGAAAGAAGGTGCTGCAACGCGTCTCAAAGCCTTTTCTGCATCCTGCCGGCTTTTGTCGAGTATTTCGTCGTCCAAAGGATTTGGTCTTTGGTTACGTGCAGCGTTATATATTTCAAGGGCCATTGTCATGTGCTCTGCCGGCGGCAGCAATAGACACATCTGACCGATCACTTTCTCACCAACGACTGGCACGCTCCTTGAACTCTTGACAACGGAGAAAAATGTGTGTAACTCAAGGATAAGTTCAACCCGTAGTTGATTTTGCTCGATAAGCGTACGAATGGTGTCCTGGCTCTCTTGAATGCATCGAGTGATGCCTTGCAATATGGTAGGTGTTAATAGTATCCTGCGAAGGCCAGGTGCACGATCATGGTCAAGTAGCTGGATGACTTGTTGCAGTTCCAAAATGTGGCTTCCTCCAAGGTAGTTACGCTCGGTGTAGACGCGGAGTATGGCACCCAGAAGGCCTGACGCGAGGTTTTCTTGCATAAATAGAGTAGCTTGTACGAGATTCAAGGCTCCCTGGGTCATGGGGCGAGTAATTGTCAGCTCTGTGAAGAACCTCAACATTTCTGCACGATCTGGTAATGCTGCAGTCCATGTCAATTCGAGTGTCGAGATGGCACTTTCCAGTATTTCTCTCAGCTCGTCTTTTGTGCGATTGGGAACCTCTATCAACAGTCCACCAATCTTGACCAAGCTTTTGTCACACCTGTATTGCTCAACAATTCCGTCCATTAGTGTGGGTTTGGTCCTGCTAATGAAGTCCGGTCCCTCAAGGGCGAGCAAATCTGGCAGCATGGCTGCGCTGTTGCTGTCCATAGTGCTCAAAAGCATAATGCGCCTTAAGTCCGGCCTCCAACTTGCCCATATTCGCCATATAGGAAACTGGGTGTCAAGTATTTGTTCGGGCAACAGGTGGCCAGGTGATGTTGTAGCGAGTGATGTGCGCCCAAGTTCAGCCATCCAACACGACGCTGCGTGTGCAGCTACCCAATTGTTCTTCAGTCGTAAGCCTTCCATTTGTGCTGCGTAATCGACTACAGCGCGATTTGTTAAGGCTAAGAACTCTGGAACTGTGTTCATGTTTGGTGTCGTGCACTCCCGCAATGCTCGGCTCACACCAATCAAGATCTTCCCTGCAGCCCCGGCACCGTGTGTTGCGAAGGGAAAAAGGTGATGTGCCCATTTGGCCTCCAAAACCGTGACCGAGGCAGGATTGCAATGGTTTGCTGCTATGAGGCACTGCAGCCATGTGTCCAATCCCCAGTAATTTCCGTGCGCAACATTCAGGTCTACATGGAGCAGGACCCTCAAGCTCGATGGTGTCATGGCGTGAGCTGCAGCAGCAACAGCTATATCTCTCGCTTTGTGCAAATCGATGAGTGCGGTTAGGCGTATATCTATATCTTCTTGCGTGATCTTGCCTTTCTTCTTGAGATACGTTTCGGTAGCTTGTTGCAGCAGATTATAAGGGAACTTTGGGTCCGATGGGTGCAGCACACCGGCGATAGCATCGATTGCTTGATGCCAGTCTTTGCTGTGTTTGGCCTTGCTGAAGAGTAAGGAGTGCTTCAGTGGCACTCTTACCCAGGCTCGAGAGCCGTTGGCGAGCATGGTGACTGTCTCTGATATGATCGCCAGAAGGTTGAGGACATATATCAAAAGCACATCGTTTTGTGAGGCAGTCTATAAACTGGTTATGATAAGAGAAAGCCACTGTCGAGCCTTACCGGATACTCCAACGGCTGGCATGAAAAGGCAAGGTGCCAAATCGGGAAAGCCATAGCGAATCGCCAGGCAGATATGTATACAAAGTAGCCCGCTGTATATAATACGTTGGAATTGCCGTATGTCAGGTGAGATCACCAGGCTGGCAAGGTGTAAAACAGCCTGGCAGATGTCTTGCTTTGCTGCGCATAAGGCTGAACCTGCAAGGCTCATCCATTTGTGGCTTGACCGAATGCTAAAAGCAGTTAGGAGGACAACGATCGTGTATTCTATGCACACAGTAGACAGTGACAAGCAACTAGGCCATCCAGATGTGTAAAATTTTGGTGTGGCGAGCAAAGTGACCATCTTGAAAAAAAATACGGGAACAAGCAGGGCTTTCGATCAAAGGTTGCCTTGCGTTCAAGTGTGCTAAATCCGCATCTTCTCGTCATTCCTTGGACATGTCAACGATATTAGGACAATACAGATATCAAATAAGAGAACACAGCCCAAATCGACTGATATCACAGCGGAGGTTTGTTTGATGTCTTGATTGTCAAGGAGGGGACATATCCACGTCTGGCCTTCATATGACACCACACTTGTCTGCAACGCCTTTCTGCTGTCTAAGGTAGGCAGCTGCCTGTCCGATGAAATCACCTGTCTTATGGAAGCATACTCGGTTGCCTTTGGCATCGCGCACTGCCTCTCCGATACTGGAGTCGTAAGCTTGACCAGTATGGCTGTCCTTCGCGGGACACTTAAGGCCATTAATAGCTTTCTGCTCGAGGTCGGGTACTAATCATGAATCAGCTAGCCTTCCTAGCCAGATGTAGCCGAATATACTTACGTGTTGCGATATAAGCCAGGAACTCGTCTACTGCGTGCCGACTCGGCATTGTATCGGCAGACTGGTCCACAAGCAATATTTCTGATAGCTTCTCCATTCGAGTTATGGTTTCAGGACGAACCCCTTTAGACATGTCTTTTTGCTCGACTGCAAGGGCGGCAAGAGGTTTAGCAAGTGGGTGCATATATATGCCTGTGACGTCCTTTGGGGTAAACATTTGTTTGCTCAATGGATTGCGCAAAACTCCACTGCCGGCTTTGATGGCAGCTACGAGCTCATCCATGTCCCATGCATAGTTGTCTTCTGTAACGAAAAACCTCGATCGCGGGATGTCGCTGACTTCATCACCGTACATTGTCTCGGTGTTGGCGTAGTTGCGTTTGAGGTGCTCGTGCTCCAGATGCATGAGTGCTATTTCGCAGTGGACTTTCAACTCATCTGACAACGTGACCTCCAGCGCGGCCTTCCGCTTCACAAGTGCATCGCGAATCACGTTAATGTTCGCATTCGAGGATTGGCCAAGGAGACCTTTGTGCCACCTCATTGCCTCCTCCATATCTGCGATAGCAATACTAGTAGCATCCTTCGGGCTGTCCCGCATGGCGCGTGCCGTAGCCCGAGGAGCGCATAATTGACCCGACATGTGTACTTGTCCTTCCACGATCTGTTGGATCTTAGCAGTATCTTTCGAAGGAAGAATGCCCGCCTTCTTTTGCAAAGCTTGCAAATGCATCAAGTCGGCAACGATGAACCTTGCTTTGGCTTGAAGCGTTTGATAGCTTATGGCAAGGTCTTGCCGTGCTGTGTCCAGATCGTCGCTCACATTGGCAACAGAGATATCAGGCTTCCTCTTGATAGACCTTGGTGCTGTCGTCTTAATGTATTGCCCTGATTTTGGGTCCCACTCAAGCCTTTCAGCCGCTGGTGCTGTTGGTAGTGGGGGTAATAATTTCTTCTCCGGTAGTGGGGGTGATAACTTCTCCGGTAGAGGTGGTTCGGACTTCTTCTGAAGTGTATATAGAAACTTTGTGACATCGGCATCTCCTGGTACCAAGTTCTTCAGTTCTCTAGCATACTCAATAGCAGCCTCAAGCCATCCGACCGAGATGTAATGCTCAACAAGAAGTTTCCTTGCACCGATAGCGGGTGGGTGTCGCGACATCTCTTCCATGAGTTCACCAATCAGTACCGGATCCGGATCGCCAGATCCAGTGTTACCAGAGGTTGCACCCATTGTGGTCCGCACAAGCTCGGTTGACCCTTCCTTGTGATTGGTAATCTGAAGTCGAACAGAGTCTGATAAAGAATGCTTAGGTATGTATTAATCGATGTAAAACAGCGTCTGCGTGAAAACGAACTAAGCATGAGAAGGTGAAATGAGCCACGGTGATCTTGATAAGACCCTGGAACCACGGCTTGCATTTGAGATGCACACCTGTGGACTGCTTGTGGGCCATTCAGGCTAGTCTGTAGGGAAGTAAATCATTGCACAAGGCTATAATGCTGCGGAGCCCTGCGCAGATATGCCTAAGTTCCTGAAAATGGTGACCGGTGGTGGGTTAGCAGTGGCTTGCTGACAACAGGCTGAGATGGTAGAAGTGGAGGCGAAGCACGCCAATCAAGCCAGAAGTGGCTGGCGTCCAAGGCTTAGCTGCAGTGAAAACTTGTTTGACATGGAAACAGTCTTGAGTGTTAGATTTTGCTAAAAACATATTGCATATGGTGTTTTGATAATGGTTCCTTTGGTCAATCCTCTGGTCAGCTAGCGTATAGAGCTTGGGCCACCAAGAATTCAAGTTTCCGCGTGACACCAGCTACATCTTCAAATCAATACAACACGTTTGCTTTGTACTTTCATTATGTCCTGGGCCAAACGGAGGGCTGGTCCCCTGATAATACTCGGGGCATCTGCAGCCGGTGGCGCCGCGTACCGATTCTTCGGTTCCTCAAAATTGTCCGATGCATCGCTCAATCCCCATACATTCACGCCGTATATACTTGTTGACAAACAACCTGTATCATCGACCAACGCAATATTTACACTTCGAAATGCGAACGGCGTACCGGATTCACAGAGCGTCAAGGAGGTGGAAAAGCGCAGTGTATGGAGTGTGCAAATAAAGCAGCCGCAATTACAGATTGCACGCGCATACACACCATTACCACACACGGCCGATGGCAAGAAAGATGAGAATGAGCCTCAGGATATGAGACTTCTGATACGACAAGAGACAGGAGGTGAAGTGTCGACGTACTTGCACCGACTTCCAGAACGAGCAACGATAGAACTTCGCGGACCGAACGCCGAACTTGAGATGCCTCGCAACGTCAAAGAGGTAATATTTTTGGCAGGAGGAACTGGAATTGCACCTGCTATGCAAGTTGCACAGGCTTTAAGCAGGAGAACAGGCAGCAAAATGCACATCCTGTGGGCAAATAGGCGGCGAGAAGAATGCATAGGTGGTGTCAGCGATGACCAAGGGATCTCACCTCCCTCGCAAACTCGATTGGGGTGGTGGAAGAGTATCTTCGTTGGCTCCAGTGAGACCGCACAGCTAGTTGAATTCTCCAAAGACCAAACGACTGGAAACGGAACAACACAGAATAAAGGATTGATTGTGAAGGAACTTGACGCGCTCAAAGAGCGCAATACGATTGCAACGCAGGGGTTGTGTGTTCAGTACTATGTGGATGAAGAGAACACTTTTATTCAGCCAGGAGATATTATCAAGAGGATGGCTAGCGCATCCCAAGAGAAGGGAGCGAAGCTGATCATAGTCTCTGGTCCTGATGGCTTCATTGAGCATTGGGCAGGCAGAAAGGTATGGCAGGATGGTAAGGAAAAACAGGGCCCACTTGGAGGCATATTGAAAGGAATGGACCTAGGGGACTGGAAAGTCTTCAAATTGTAATAAAAGTGCTGTACGTTAACGAAATGATACCCACATTGCCAACTTCACCCACTGTTGCTCACTCCTACTTTTGTCTGGATATACAACATTGGAGTCACACCTTTGAGGCAAACTCTGCTAACACTATCAGAGCAATTGGACAAAAGGGCACAACGAGAACGGTGACAGAGTGTACCTTCGTTGTATGAAGTCGCGAAATATTGCCATTTCTGAAGGGATGGGAATTGCGAAAAGCATTGTTCCAAAAACGGTTTGGTACAAATAAGAGTAAGAGGACAGCGCAACTTCCGTATCCAAACAATCCTGAACCGCACGCCTTCACCTACTTTCACTCAGCTATCAAGGCTCTCACCGCTGGCCAATTCAACAATTGCTGGGCTGTATAAAACAATGCTATAGCTCAGCATCACAACTCGTTGCACCACCATCCTGACAACTTCCGCCACCTAAAATGACTACCGACTCCGAGCTCGGCAGTTGTCCATCAACGCCAATCAGTGGGCACAACGAGAATGATCCTAACGCGCGACCAGCGTGCTTCAAATCTACACTGCAAGAATGTCTCTTCATTCTCTCAGTCACAATGGCTGTAGCCATGACGAGTTTTCTGACAGGATCAATCACAGTCATGAGCTCCTTCGCAGCAAGAGACCTGGGCATGACTAATGCGGAAACTACCTGGATGAATGCTGCAGTATCGTGGGTGTAAACTCCAGATTGAACAGACCAGTAAACTAACTTCAATACAGGCTTTCCGCCGGCGCTTTACTCCTCTTCTTTGGCAGCATTGCTGATCTTTTCGGTCGCAAGTCTATGTTTATTGGCTCTATGTTTCTCTTCTCTATCCTCTGCTTAGGTACCGGTTTTGCCGAAAATGGCATTACCCTCGACATCCTCTGTGGCGTCTTGGGCATTTTTTCAGCGTCTGCTGTGCCACCCGCGCAAGGTATCCTTGGTACGATATATGACAGGCCAAGCCCAAGGAAGAACAAAGCTTTTGGCTGTTTCTCTGCGGGAAACCCACTTGGTTTCGTCTTCGGAACAATTCTTTCTGGACTCTTCGTTCAAGTCTTCAACTGGAGGGCGGGTTTCTTTCTGATCGCCATCACATACTTCCTCGTGTCAATTGTTGCTGTCATAACGGTACCCATGGATGTGATGCCGAAACAGAAATTCAATGAGGAGACATTAAAGAGATTGGATTTACCAGGCACAGGCATGACCATTGCTGGTATTGGAATGTTCTGCGCAGCACTCAGTTTGGCGGGTGACGCGCCTAATGGCTGGAAGACACCATACGTACTGGTTTTATTGATTCTCGGACTAACGGTGATCGTTGCATTTGTCATATGGGAATTCAAGTACCCATACGCCATTGTCGACATGAATGTCTTCAAGGATAGGGATTTCTCTCTGGTAAGTAGGCGCATGTCTGACAAAAACACTTGCTTACAGAACATAGTTGCTTCTTATCCTGTCGCTTGGCTTTCTGGGCTTCCCGGTGCTTTCATTCTGGCTTGCGCTTTACTTCCAGACCGAACTTGGCTATTCCGCTCTTATGACTGGCGTGCATATGTTGCCCATGGTCATAGTGGGTTTGCTCGCGAATGCAGTTGCCGCATTGCTTCAACATAAGGTCTCGAATAAGCTCATTATGGGAATCGGTGCATGGGCGTATGTGATTTCATTCATTCTCGCTGCTGTACAACGGTATGGCGACTCGTATTGGGCGTTCTCTTTTCCTGCCCTGTGCTTGTGTGTAATCGGAGCAGACTTCCAATTCATAGTCGCGAACGTAAGTGCAGGTCTCTTTCAGGCGCATGTTATCGTTAACGCCAGCAGATGTACGTTCTCTCTTCGATGCCTGCAAATAAACAATCAATAGCAGGCTCGCTGCTCCAGACCTTGACACGTCTTTGTACTGCCGTAGCCTACGGGATCGCCACAGCCATCTTCGACGCTATCGAGAACAACCCGTCGAAGTCTGGATACTATGCGAATAACGCGGTAGAGCCGTTTGCCGCGGTGTTTTGGTTTGCTGCAGGGGTCGTATTCATTGGAGTACTGTTTGTCCCTTTCCTAAGGATCACCACTCAAGGCCATAAGGGCGATAAAGGCCGGGTAAAGCAGGAAGGCATTGACTCCCCCACCGGAAGCGGTCCAGCTCTTGACGAAGGTCACACTGCTTCTGCTGGGAGTGAGAAGAGTAAAAGTGTTGGTGCTGAAGGCAGTCCCCAAGCATCATGAGTCTTGCGTACATTATGTAGAACGGTTAGGCGTAAAGGTAGAAGCAACAGGAGCCTGATATTTAGTCTCAATGATGTATGCACAAGCCAACGTACCGCTACAATGATCAGAAGACAATCTTCTGGTAGAGGATTACGCCAGCATTGTTTCTTCCTTGGAACCTCCTACTTCCCAACTTCCACAAACCATCGCTAAGGCCAGCATGTAATGGAAAGCCCAGACTTATCCTTACGTGACTGAGTAATAGTTGATACTTCCAGGCAGCTGGTGACGATCGTCAGATCATGGAAAATCGTATTTGTTGAGAAAACGTGGGTTCAGTACAGGTCAATGGAAGGAAGACTTTTGGGGAGGTCACAATTACCGGTTTTGCAAGCACGAGACTTCCCAAGAACAAGATAGAAGGAAAGACTCGATGAGTTTGTATAAACCAAGTCAGTACAACTCACGACCATTCTTGACTGTTGGAAGGTCGTATCATTCTAACAGTACTTGTAATTCAGCACGACTGCACACAGCCCAACTCTAAACTGGTGGTTATCCTATTGGACAGCGAAAGGTCTGAGTTGTCTGGTTCAGGATTGCGATCTGAAGCAATTGTTTTTTTTTTTCTCGCACAAAAATTGACAGACCAGTGTAAAAGGTTGCGGCAATAAACGTTACCTGTGCTGTGTGAGTGTACATGAAAAGACCAGTTTTCGGGGGGTTTTTTTTTCCTTTTCAATAAGGGCTTCTGCCCAGATTAGTGTGGCAGCCAGAGTTGAGTGGTTCAATGACAACGATATGAAGCGCGAGGTCGTTATGACTTGATTTATGCTGAATTCTTAATTCGGGGCTGTGAGGTAAGCAGGATACATGAGGATTATGAGAAGATGTACCAATGTCATTGAGACCAAAGTTTAGCGGGTCACTGAACTTTTGCAAATAAGAAATCGGAAAGACGCCTTCGTTGCCAATCTCAGACTGTGCATAACTCTTGTTACCCATCTCTAATTGATTTAGAGCTTTCTTAAATACTACTACCGATCTAGACTTTTTCGTTATGCGTCCTGCTATCTTTCTCTGTGCCAAGAATACCTGACGATGTGCCTGTAACTGAGCTCCTTCTCCTCTCGGTATCCCTGGCTTCTTCGGTATCGTTGTAGTCAATGAGGGGATTTCCACGCTTGTCAAAGCGGTGAGGCAACTCCTTCGCGATCTGAACGCAATTGAATGGGTTTGTAGTCCTGTGAAAGATTTCATCCATTTCCTCGAGCGAACGGCCAGCAGTCTCGGGAAAGAAGAAATACACACTGGGCACCATGGCAGCGTTAATCACTGCAAAAATAATGTATGTCCGGTATTGGATATTGGCGAATGCAACTGGGGTAACCATTACAACCATGAAGTTAAAAGCCCAGTTGGCTGTTGTGGAGATAGCGTTCGCAGGGGCACGGATAGAGAGTGGCGTGATTTCGGCAGGGTAGAGCCAGGTCATACCTAGCCATCCGATGGCAAAGAAAGAATTGAAAACAAAGAGCATGACGGTCGCAACCAGACCGCAGGCCTTGTTGTCGATGTTGCTGGTAGCACCTGCGAGGATAGCCATAGTGATACTCATGCCAACGGCACCAAACAACATCAATGCGCGACGTCCAAATCTTTCAATCGTGAAGATTGCAACCCAGGATGCAATCCAATACTCCGTACCGTTCAGGGCGGATAACAGGCGACTCATGAACGGTGAGAGACCAATCGAATTTTCGAAAATCGTTGCAGCATAGTATGTGACCAGATTAATGCCGGAAATCTAAACGAGCTGTTAGAACTTACCATTAGGTGCTATCGAGTAAGACTTACCTGCTGAAACATTTGATTAACATAAGCAAGCGCTGTACGGTGAAAATTCCTATTGCGGTTTGTTTTGAAGCATTCTCTAAAGCCACCTCTTGACATCTCGAAAACAACATCTTTCACAGCTTGTAGTTCTGCAACAATCTTCTTGTCCTCTTTCGGAAGATCGCTCAAAGCAGCTAGAACCTCCCAAGCCTCGTCATCTCGGCCCTTCAACACCAGCCAACGTGGAGACTCTGGAAGTCCGGGAATCAAAACAAGGATGAAAAGAGCTAGAATGATCTGGAAGGCAATTGGGAATCGCCATGCGATCGAACTCGGTTCGAGGAACGAAAATCCTAGGTCGAGCCAGTAACTAAGCATGACACCGAAAACGATGAGTGAACCCTCGATCATGACCATCTGTCCTCGCCTGTGGGGCTTCGAAGTCTCAGACTGCCATGTCGGTACAGTGCTCGTGTTCATACCGTTGCCAAACCCAGTAATCCAGCGTCCAACGATCAATTGAGCGAGGCCGAATGATGCGGTTTGGATAGCAGCGCCGATAATCATGATGCAGCTACCGATGAAGATCGTCTTCTTGCGTCCAAGCATGTTGCCAAGCCATATAGTCGCTACAGCGCCAAAGAAACACCCTAGTGTATAGGCACCAACAGTGATTGCTTGGATAGTAGCTGTATGACTTGCATCGCCGCCAGGTGGATTTACAGTGTCTATCTCAGGGAAGTATCTCAGAAATGAACTCAGCGTGAGCAGACCGCCCATTACACCTTGATCTAGGGCTACAGTGAGCAACTGAAAGAAGGAGCAGTAGAATGGACATACCATATCCGAAGAGAGCGAAGTCAGTACCCGCGACGACTGCAATGGCAATGTTGAGCTTGGTGCCCTTAAGACCATAAAATTTTTTACCCATGATGGTAGCTTTTGCACGTTGTAGCGCGTGTCAACGCAGCAAGTCCAGTTATAAGAGACAATCAAGCCCTAGCTAAGCTATAAGAGCAGAGTAAGTACAACGGCAAAGACAGAGAGCGCCTAGCCTGGCCTTATAAACCATCACCTGTCGAGCATTTTCCCAGCGATGCAACCAAGTCTGTTCTCACATCAAATAACACCAGTACGCATTTGCCGTACGGCAAGAAGCTACGGGCATCATCCTTCAGACCGTGGAGAGCGATGACGTCTATTGTTGAGCCGCGTTGCGGAGTGCGGGGATCAGCATATCATTTGGGGTTTGGCGTTGAGGCGGGAATGGACAAAGCTTCGAGATGATTCGCTCCTCCACAATGACCGTGCTGCATGCTGGCTGGCAAATGAGGGCGGATTGCCGGATGGGGCAGTCCCGGTGTCGTGTGAGGTTGATGAATCTTCGGCTTCTGTCTCGAGTCGCATCGTGTCGAGGCGGAGCGTCGCTAAGGCCAAGTTGGTGCCGAGTTGGAATCAAGCCGCAGAAGGCCCGTTGGCGTATGAGCGCATTGCTTGTTCAATAATCTTGGTTTTCCAGGTTTGTCTGCCAAAGTCTGGCATGAAGAGACAAAGAGTATCCGCAAGATATTGGTTGACTAGGCTTGACACAGAAAAGCATAAAACAACGACCTATTCAGACTTGAGATATCATGAAAGCTGTTATGAGAGCTTCTTAACATTGCGCAACAGACCTAAAAAGTGGAGATATGTCTTCCAAGCTTAACGAATATCAGTTCCTCTTGGGCAACGCTTCTCCGTACAGCATGACTTCTTCCTGCACGACGGTCGTATCATTCACGGCACCTGAGCGAATTACCAAATGTGGAGATACCGTCTTACTCACCCCCTTGTATAGTATGAGAGCCTGGGGTAGCGGCATGAATGAAGGAAGCCATTGCATGCACTGTGCCGTTGGCGCGAATATGCTACCCATTCCAGCAAAAATTCACCGCCAAAAGGCTCCCGCTTTTACCGATTCAGCTTTTCGAGTTGAAGGCAACATCAGGTCTCTGGAAGATTACACCCATTGATTACCGCCGAGGAATAGAACTCCGGTGCCCTCCTAAGTCAACATCAGTACCCCCAAATACACACAACCTCTTTACCGACCTCTCAATCAATGCGCACCAGCTACACTATGTCTCTCCATTGTCTGTCAATCTCAATCTTATTCAATACATCATTTTCAGTATTCCTTCCTTCTTGTGAAATCCTTTTATAAAGCTTAGCGGGCTGCGAATAGCAGCAAGCATCGCAGACACTTCGTCTCGATTTGAGCACACCAAACGTTCAACCCATCCTCTATCACTCGTGGCCTTAAGTATAAGACTGTCCTGCCAATGTCCTCGTTTGTGATAGATGGCACGCTAAGTTCCGTGTGGATAGCTGACTATTGTTGTATGAACGACCAGCATCAGACTAACACCTTCAGTGGATTGAACAACTTCCTGGTTCGAATACTTCACAGTCAGCGTACCTGAATTGTACTTCCAAGAGTCTTGCAAGGCACCAAACGCACTGACCGCACGCTGAATTTCGCTCTGCCGCACTGTCTCCCTCGTCGCACGATGGGCTGCACGACTCGACAAGGTACGGGTAAAAACGGCTCTGCAAATCCGATGTCTTCCTAGGTCTTCGGATCGGCTAAGTCACTGGTAAATCAATGGAGGGAGAAGCCAAGCGGATGAGTAGCCGTTGCGAGGTGTCTATTCACAAGAGAGAGGGGCGAGACTAGGATGGATATGAGAGTGGGTGCGTCGATGTTGTTTTGGTGAAGAATCTGAAGGGTTGACAATAAGAAAGTAAGATCTATGTCCATTTGTGAAGGACAGGGCATGCATATTTGTGCCCTTTCACTGAGAGTGGTACCTGCGCTACGAAGTTCAACGATGATGAGCCTATCATGTCTGGGACAGGTCTTCTCCCGGTCTCTTGTTAGCAGCCGTCAGTCTCGAACATATGTTGAAAGACGACCAGTTTGAATTCCTCGCACCTGATTACTTGGACCTACTATGACAATCACCGACTGACTCACATGCCAAGTTAAACATAAAGAACCTTGATTATACCGTGTTGTTTCGGTTTACTAGTGCAGATAATCCCATTCTCTCTTCAGCCTTCCAAACCCGATCCGCGGCTGGTAATCTTGGACTTTGTCTGATCCAAAATCAAACACAGTGTACCACCTCTGCAAAAATGCCGCGCCAATCAATGCAAACCCATTCTGTCCGCTATTATCAATCGGAGGCATGCACTGTTCGCCGGGCTGCGTAAATTCATCACCTCGAATACTGAAGCTCACGTCCTGACTCTCGTCCTCGCTTTCCCCCAGAGTGAAACTAATTGCCCATGAGGCATTCAAGTGCTGACACTCCATACGCTCTTCGCCATTGATGAGTTTTGTCATATTCCAGCCGAGATTGAAGTATACAGCGTCGATGATCTCATCGGGTACGGATACGCGACCAGCGCCTGTGTCAAAGACAGCGGCACCCCCGCCGTACATGGGCCAGGTCACGTTTGCATAGGGCCAGACACCCTCCTCATCAGTGGTCCTGGGTAGTTCTCCAGTTTTCATGGTGACAGTAGCGTTTGCCTGTCTAGCGACCATAACGTTCACCGAGCGCAACGGTGCGCGCCATAGTTGATATGGATTCTCCTTCCTCAGCGGCGCATACACGACCTCGCCATCAACATACTTGTCTTCATGACTGCCACCGATGGTCAAGACGCCGTCCTGCGCACCGGTGTCGTTGAGGTTGGTTCCGTAGAAGAGCGCAAATCGCGGTTCGTCTAGTTTTCCATCCCAGAGTAGGGTTTCGACGAGCGATGAGGTTGCACCCTCCGCGATAGAGCTAAATCCCAGCCCGAGGAAACCATCAGCGGTGATCCAGCGCCAGCTGCTCTCGTTGGCAGCAAGGAAAGTTTGGTTCCATTCGACACTGCTGTCGGGAGTAGAAAAAACATCGAGTGTGGCAGAGCCCGAGACGCCATCGCCGTCGATGTAGGGGATGCGAGACAAAGAATGGAGATCTTGGGATGAAGAGGAGGCATTCAAAGAATACAAGGTACGGTTGTAAGCACTAAGATTAGGACACGATGTGGTGGTGCAGCCTGTTGATGTAAACCAGGCTGTTGAAGAACCGGTGTCGAAGAGCAGACGGTATGGCTTGAGTGGTGTGCCCACCAAAATTTCCACAGAGGCCTGTGGATGTGATCAGTCAGGAGATCTGAGGTCGAAGAAGTGCAAACCTACATAGGTGTTCTCTATGCGAACGGGCAGTTCAACAACAGAGGCTGAAGCAGCTGTGGCTGCAGCCACAAAGCCTACGATTTTCATATTGAAACCCATCTTTTAACGAGTGCAGAGTGTGAGGCAAATGAGCAGATGTCTCGCCAGAAGGGCAAATATATAGTTTGCTCGAACGTCATTGCAATTTGAATGAGCATCGTATGCACAGAAGCTCTAGAAATAGATATTGTGGTTCCTTGCAGGGAGGCTCAACAGCTGAAGAGGCCGAGCGCATTATTCTCTCGGTGATTTGCCAATTTCGGCAATCGGCCAATGCAGGGATTTTAGTACGAACGTTTCAGGTAGCCCCGAGCACTTAGGTTGAACAGAATAATGAGAAGCGAAAACCTGAGCTGAGAGTTACATTGTGATTGCAGCCCAATAGCCTGTAGATTGAGAAGGTCATAATGACAGGTGCAACACCATATCGTAACGTGTACGCGCTGCACAACTTTTTTTGTACCTGGCTCTAAGATGCTTAAACTCCTTGCCGAAGGCGAACGCCGATGCTGTGAACATGGAATGTAGGGTATTAGTTGCGCAGAGTCTCTCTCGCCGCAGGCTCTCTCTCGATTTCGTATTCGATATGGCGCTTCGCTCCCTTGGGGTCCCTTGAAGGCTTCTTCTTCGGCTTGGAAGGAGGTGCAGCTGGGCGTTTCCGCTTGAGATTCGCAAGTGCCTTCTTGAGAGCTTCGTTGTCCTCACCATCAGACTCGCCCTCAGACTCATCCCCTTCACTACCACTTGCGCTCTCGCTACCATCACTGTCGTCTCCTGAGCCCTCATCTGGGCTTTGCCCGCCAACCCAGTCTTCGAAGTCTTCCATGTCGTCATCTGACTCGCCCTCTATGTCACTCACGTATTCGACTTCGCCAACGCCATTCTCGTACTCGTATTCATTTTCTTCCTCCTCCTCCTCTTCTAATTCTCCGTCGTCAAGATCCTCATCGCGCTCAAGTTGACCTTCTTTCTCCAGGCCCTTCATGACTCGTTTCCACACATTTGGCTCAACGTTAAGTGGGCGGTCTCCATAGGCACCAGATCGAAGACGATCAATAAGCACCCGCTCGATAGAGCGCTCGACTTTCGCAGCAGCCAGCGCCTTTCTCTCCCTGGCATCTTCCCTTCGCCTAACTTTGGGTGCAAGACGTGGCACCAGTCTCTCGCCAAGACGCTCTTCTTCCTTAGCAAGCTTTCGGATGCGGATGTTGACTTGTGTCAACCTGGTTAGACGCTGCTTGTTCTTGTGAATGAGGAACTTTGGGAAGTATTGCAGGTGGGAATCGACCATTTCGAGCGCCTTGGTATAGTTCTTAGGCAGCTTTATACGCTCCCACCACTTGTTTGGTAGATGTGCACGTTCGATGGCCTTGATGTACAAGTAGAGCTCGCCAGTCTTTGGGTCTGAGCGTATTGTAGCATACCGTGAGTTGGCGAGAGGGCAGGACTGCTTGCTGCAAAAGCCGGAGACATTATGCTCGTTGCGACAGAAAGTCTGATCTTTAGTAGTTTTCAGTTTGTAACTACAAAAGTCGGTTCCGATAATGGACCACACAATTTCGTCTACAATAGTTAATACTAATAATCCTTTGATTCGCCAGTTTTGACATACCAGAAGCCATCTTATGTTATGTTAGTTTGTCGTTGTCGTTGGTGAGAGCGGCAGCAGGCGGCGTCAAAAACATTTTGGCTTTGGCGTAGAATCCAAGATTTCGGTGGGTCCAGCGGCGCAGGGACCACTTTTGCGGAGAAGAGAGCGAACCACGACTCTTGCAAAACATCATTTACCATTATGTGAACGTCAGTCCTCGCGCTCTCGGCATGAGAGCTGTCATCTCATCTCGCAGAAGCAATCCTGAAAATTTGCTGCGAGCATGTTATCCTGGGGCTCAAACGCGTCTTCTGCGACTCAGTCCGAACACTGCCAGACATGTACTTCAACACTCCGTGCACCGGTCCTTGAGCTTCATTCAGCACCGTCGATTTCATTCTCATCTCAATGAACCAACCATCTATGCGCTTTCCACAGCACCTGGGAAGGCGGCGATAGCTGTCATTCGTATTTCGGGACCAGCATGTAGACAGGTATAGCTTGTTATCCACCCTGCTTTCTGCAATGGCATACTTATTACACGCTAGATTTACAAGGGTCTTTGTCCCTCAGCTGCCTTTCCAAAGCCTCGATATGCCACCCTCCGTAAGCTCTATAGCCCTCACCTTCCAGCATCGCCCGCGACGATCCTCGACTCCGGCGCGCTCGTCCTCTACTTTCCTAGTCCCAACACTGTCACTGGAGAAGACTTGCTTGAGCTGCATGTACATGGAGGTCCTGCGGTAGTTCGTGCAGTGCTTGCTGCTATACCTCAATGTGCTACACCTGGCGAAAACTCTACTGCATCTGCTGTTCATTCGATTCGATATGCTGAACCCGGTGAGTTCACGCGGCGCGCATTCGCCAACAACCGAATGGACCTCCCACAGATTGAATCGCTAGGAGAGACATTGTCTGCTTCTACCGAGCGACAGCGACAGATCTCAGTACGAGGGACAACGTCATCGCTGGCTATGCGCTATGAGCAATGGCGCGTCTTGCTTCTCGCGGCTCGGGGGGAACTGGAAGCCTTGATTGACTTTTCGGAAGACCAACACTTTGACGAATCACCAGCACAGCTTTGTGCATCGGTCGCGCGACAAGTGCAGGATCTCCGTGCGCAAATAGAAGCACATGTAGCGAATGCAATTCGTGGAGAGTTGCTGCGCAATGGCATTAACATGGCTCTGCTTGGTGCACCCAACGCTGGGAAGAGCAGTCTTCTCAATCGTATTGTTGGGCGAGAGGCAGCTATCGTCTCACAAGAAGCCGGTACAACTAGGGATATCGTTGAAGTCAGTGTGGACCTAGGAGGCTGGTTGGTAAAGATCGGTGACATGGCTGGCTTGCGCAGGGCTGGCCTGGCTGGACCAAATATTGTGGGTGCGGTTGAACGAGAGGGCATCAAGCGTGCTAAGCAACGAGCGCTCGAGTCAGACGTCTTGGTTGTAGTCCAAGATGCGACGACCGAGATGGACCCAGAAGTTACAGAAACAGCAAAGCAGTGCGTTGACTCAGGCCTCAACGTCGTTGTCGCTGTGAATAAGATCGATCAGCTTCCGTTGGTGGACAGTGCTATGGACGCATGGAAGGCGAGAATACGTTCGACGCTCAACATCGTTGATGAGCGCATATCTTTCATCTCTTGCCGAGAAGCTTCAACATTGACCCCGACCATCTCTCACAACACTGATCCAGGACACATGCGATCCTTTCTCACCACTCTCATGCAGACCTTCCACGACATGACCGCTGCGCTCGTCCCTGATTCAGACCCTGATCCTTCCATCTGGCAGGAATCTCTAGGTGCAACTGAACGACAACGCGTCCTTCTCTCTGAATGCCTTACCCAACTTGAAGCATTCTTAACAGCTGTTACTCCCAAATTGACTGAATCACATTCGGCATACGGCATTGAACCCGACGCAACAGATGACATCGATATAGTTCTTGCCGCAGAGTCGTTGCGCTCCGCCGCAGAAGCACTAGGCAGGATTACTGGACGAGGAGATGGAGGTGATGTGGAAGAAGTGCTAGGGGTTGTTTTCGAAAAGTAAGTCTCACCATCATACTAGGTTGGCCCCCAAGGCCTTGCGCCTCACGCTCAGACCCGTTTTGGCCCCAACTCTACGGGGATAGCCTTGACTGTTATAGCGTGGCGTAGCGTTCGACGAAGATGAGCCAGGTAACCGGGACTTCGGATTTATCGCGTGGAGTGTCAGATTCATGTTATTGAATGTTGAGGACATTGTACTAACAAATACCCTTGTAGGTTTTGCGTAGGAAAGTGAAAACGTACCACGACATGACCACATGAAGAGATGTAAAACCAAAGCTTGGAAATTGCAATGATTGATTGGTCGGAATAAGTTGCCTCGAGCACACTATGGTAGCAAATGATTGAGCAGAAGGCCCCCTGGTTTAATACGCAGAACCCAATCAAAACTTGTAAAACTATATTCTATACCTGCTGTTCATTGAAGAGCTCTTTCTTTGATCATGCTTAACTCCGTGCGACGTCCAGCCGCTTCCATGTAAATCAAACCATGTCCAACCAGACTCCATTGCTTGCTCAAATGCTCAACAGAAAGACGAAAGGTAAACGAAACACACTAGTGTACATTGATTAAATCCCGGTACAATTACATGACCGAAGCTGAGGGTGCTACGCGTATCGAATGCGGGCGAGTTATATTCGCCATCGCTCGGTGCGCCTCTTGCGGAGGACTTTGTTGGTTAGGTGGTGCTCACGATGGTGTATCGTTACAATTGTTGTGCTAGGATGATTTCCAGATTTGATGGCGATTTGATGCGATTGAGACATTGTGAGGCAGTGATGAGTGTATAGTGATGAGTCGGAGTTATGTAGGGAGGTCTCAAGATTATTACGGTTGTAATTCGGCGATCGTTAGGGGTTAGGATATTGAGGATTTGATGGACTGCTGGGGGTCCCGCAGGACTAGTTGTAACCTCCGCGTCCGGCCATATTGAAGGTGGGTTTTTGGATAGGCTTGAGTTTTTGAAGTCGTCTTTTGATTGATTTGATTATGGAGTGAGGTGTAAAAGGGTGCTTGTGGGCTTGGTGGGAAGCTTTAGTTGTATCCGTCTCGACCCATTGCTTTGATGAGATGAACATGTATTACTGTATTTGATGTTCTTCAGATTGGTATGATCTTCGTGTGTGCTTCAGTTGTAGCCACCCCGACCCATTGAAACAATATCGTAGCTAGGTGTTGGGGTTGTAGACTTCCTTTCAAGAATCGAAGACGATGGAACAGACTGAAGGAGATGATGCCAGAGGAAAAGGAAGCAGTTGAAGGCAATGTTCACTAAAACTCTAGAGAAGGAGAACAGACTTATAGAAGAAGAAGAAGAAGAAGAAGCTGGAGGACTATGAAAGGCCTCTTGTGACTGTAAACCGAAGACTTGAATGCCAACCCTACCTTTTGCCTAGCCAGGCATCTTTATACGCTACCTACGCGTTCCACGATTTCCACCTCCAATCTAGTTGCTGCGTTTGTGGCTTGCTCTCACTAGCCTCCGGGGTTGTATTAAGGCATCTAGTCAGAACGTTCCATCGTTCGTCGGAGCATTACAAGCTGCGGCGCTGCGCCGTTGGTGGGGACTAAAATGGGAAGTGTGCTCTGCCACACTTTGAGAAGGGACGTGCGCGATGCGGCTGATCATGAAGGTACCTGGGCCCTGACTTTTGCTGCGCTAAACAAAATGACAAGTGCGAGGCGGATAAGAGGTTACCGGCAATAATGCAGTTGAAGTAGAACCAAAAGATGCGCGACACGGTGCTTCGTTGAAGTTCTGCAATATTGAAGTGAGGGAATTGAGAGTCCTTCGAAAGCTGTTGCCTGCACCCACCTCTCATGCAGAGCGCAATCACGAACATGGAACATGCGTTTCGACAATGACCGTCATTGCTTCTTCCCCAGGCACATGAGTCCTCTGAAAAGCGCGCTGCAAAATTTCATTGGTCCTACCTGGCACAGTCATACAGCATAATCATGTAAGCACCTACTCACCCTCCTACGAATAGAGCGTCCGTTTCACACCCATGGTGCACACGTTCCTATCTTCGCATGAGCTTTGTACCCTTCTGTTTCCGACGCGGTGATGCAGCGTAGGCTGCGCCGTTGATGGATGAGCCGCAAAACAGAACCCAAGAACCGCTTCTTTGGAATTTGCTGCTTGGCAATACTGGTACTGGGTATACAGCGTTAAATCACCGCCTGCCATACGATTTGATGTCCGACTGATGCTCTGCCACTACTTCGGCGAGCAATGATAAACACTATGCACGCCTAAGGCTATACGCAACTGCACCTAGACAACGTTGCAACATTGTCAACTAGTTCTGGAGGCCGCCCTAAGGCTAGAGTATTCCGAGTGGACAGATTATCTTATTACTCACAATGTTTTGGGTTGGGGGAATACAGCAAATGGCAGTGCACCAAGTGTGGTTTCTTCATCATTCGACGGACAGCGACGTCCAGACCTTGTCTCTGCAGCACTGCGTCAAAGCCTAGATACGTAGAGACGACATTCCCTATTAGCGTCACACATGCAACTACGGTGACGTGTGCTGCAAGACTGAATGTTTCGATACGTTTCAGCACACATTGTTCAGCTGTGGCTCAGGTACCCGCTAACGCCAGTCATAGCACCCCCAAAGTGGCATGGTGGCCGCTGCCAGAGGCAAGCTTGGACCGGAGGTTGTGCCACAACTGTACACTGGGCTCGCATGTCTGCTGAACTCGACATTGCAAACATGAACTTAATGAGTCAATGCTCACCGGCAAAAGTTTCAAGTCACTACGTTGGATATTGCTTAGGGTCACCCTATTGCATATGCAATCACGACTGCTCGAGTAAATACGGGCGTTGGACTCAACCAATAGTCTTCTATAGATGGTGTTTCATTCCTGGTCTTCAGCAGCGCCCCATTCAATGGAGATTCTTCAAAGTCACTAATGGGGCTTTTCATCAGTCTTAACCGACAAACTCGCTAGGATTGGCCTTGCAGTCTCGATCTACTGGGCCGAAAGTATGTTCTCGGCGGCGGTGCTGAGCCATCTCACTACCCGGAAGTTGGGACGACAGAGCCGAACACCATCAGGTTGAGATCACTGATCCATCAACAAAACACAGCATGCAAAGATACCCCAGACTATATTCGGTGTCTCCAAAATTCGGCATACTGCTGTTACAAATTTCATGTCGCGAATACTTCACTGGGGCCACACAAGATAAGATGGCTGTCCATAATTACACACGGGCTTCAATTCTGCACTCAGGACGGCCCCCAAAAATAGGCACCACATTTATCCTAGATCCGATCTTACACACGCGACAAGCGCGTCGCTAGTCGGGATTCTGTGTAGGGCTGACGCCTTGGACTGCGCCGCTCAGCCAAGACCCAAAAGCGGTTAGTCTGAAGAAAGTACTCAGCTGAGCTTTGTGATTGGTAGGCGTTTAGTGGTACTAATACTATATTTGCTCTGTGTCAGCTTGAACAAGTATGTTTAGTGGTTATGAGAGAGAGGAGGTCAGATTTGGTGATTTGGTGCGTTTCGCGAAGGCTTGTGACCACCCGCTTGCTCTCTTGAGCCGTGGGACATTCACCACAACTTCAGGTTATCTTAATCCCCACTTGGTAAAACTCTTTGTGCGCATTGGTGATCCCCGAAACTCTGCAACACGCGACTCTCGGCTTGCTACGGGTAGAATTTCACTATCTTTCATGTATCGGCTAGCCTAGGATAGACTCTGGTGCTGTAATCCGGCGCATATGTCGGATCCCCGCTAAGACAGAGACGTCATGAGAGAGAGGTTCTCATGCTTCTGCAACGCACATTCCAGTTGTTGAGATAGATGTTATGTTCTATGCTGATAATTTTTTTGGTATTGTTACAATCATAATCCAATACTGTGTGACTGCTCGTGGCGGGGTGCGCTGGAATTTTTGTGTGCAAGGTGTATCTGGTCTTTCAGAACAACCAATAGACTGGATGTACACATATACATCCCCATGAATCCCCAGGGGTTCATACCCTCAAGAGTTCACATCTCTCCTTTAGTCTTACCCTAATATCCGATCGCCTTCCTACAATTCCCCCATACTACCAGTCTAATTCGTTTTAAATGGTCAAAGGCTCGCACATGTAAATCGATGGATTTCAAACAACATCCCAAGGGTCCCAGAGCCCTTATGAATGTTGCAAGTGGGTCTTTTGTTTCCTTGATTCGGATGCAAAGTAAACGCCCACAAAGACAGCGGGATTCTTTTCCAGAGAGAGTTTCTGGTTTGCATTCTACACATCTCTTGTCCGGGACCCAGTCCTCCAGGCATTGTTCCCCACTTATCAGGCCCTCAAAAGGTTCTCGCACATGAACACATCCCACCTGTTCTGACTAAGGAGACTACCTGTTAGCTACTGATAAGCGCATTTTCGTGTATTGGATCTGTGACCCTAAGATTTAAACTTTAAATTCATCCTAGCTCCGTTGTCAATGACGGACATCAAGCCACAACAAGTCGCACATGAGACGTCTTTCTCTCCACTAACGATCGATATGACTCAGTAGTCACTAAAGGCATTTGAAATAATGATTCCTGAGGCCGCAAACTATGACGATGTACACTAAGAGCTTATGATTATCATTGTTGGTAAGACTTCAAACACTAGTGCCAGAATTGGTATGAAGGAAAACGTAGTCTAACAATTGTTTAATGATGGCTGACTCTGTCACCCCTCTATCTCTTGTTCTTTATCTGCTTATACAAGCCGTGGGAGGCCGCGTTGCTCGACGCGTGTCCCCATACATCCCCATACAAAAAATTCCATTTCCAAGGGACCTCGAACATCAACTCAGGTACGCTTGGTATCCTTATCCCAATAGACATGGCTAACCCCAATCATTGGTTCCAACAGTCATGTCCAAAATGGAATAATCGGCTCTGACATCTTCAAGTATTTCGATCACGCTACTTTAACTCCATATTATTGACCACAGGTGATTTAGTGTAAGGGTGTTTTACTCACCTCGTGTTGGCCTAGTGCTCCTCACTCATCTCGATACGCATTTCCCACACCCATTCGTATCACAGAAACGTTATGTAAACAGAGCCATTTGGTGTCCATACGAAGAGTTCTTCAACATACAGAGCAGATAAACACAGCGGCGAGTCTTGTTAATCTACCATCACTTCCACACACCACTCATATGCAGTGAGATTGATACTCTCTTCATGCACCACAGCAGTTTCATAGTAGCCGTTGCCATTACATATCCTTTGTAACAGTGCCAGAATTTCCGTTGCTAAAAGACCCCCTTGTTTCTACATCAGGTTCCGACTGGCGCGCGCCCTCCACACCATCAAAGTGGTATAGTGGCGAAAGCTTCGCGGTTTTGTCGAACAGTACCCATCACTTCCACCACCAAGGTAGGGCGACACGGAAGTTATAAGTGATGGATTTCCTTTTAGGAACACCAATAATATAGTCAAGTTCCTCAAAGCTATGAAGCATTAGCTGCCATCGACTGCAAGTATATGAGTTGATATATTATTGCGTTAGAGGGTTCACTTACTGCGTTGCTTCGTTTCGGGCAGCCAAAGGAAGATCATGCAAAGGGCGATCATGTTAGGACCTGCATAAAAGCAGATGGCTCCAACTGGGGTCAAAGCGTAGAACATAACAGGAAAGGTGATTGACAGTATAGCAGCCCAGAAAAGCCATGTTGCGAACGCCCAGCCCTGTCAACACGTCAGTAATATTCCTTGTAACCACAGTATGGTGCATACCATGCCAACTTCTCGGTGTGTTAGAGGGAAACAGTCGTCACTTTATGCGGAGGGTATAGGGCCTTCGCCTGGCGAGGAGAAAGCAGCAAAGATATAAATAAACATAGCTATCAGGCCAACATGGGCCAGGCTGCCCTCAGGGATGAGGAAACACAACCCAGTGGCAAGCAAAGGCCAGTCCATTTGTCGGAAGGTGAAGAGTAGCAAGCTTCGACGACCGAATGTGTCTATGGTCCAAATAGTAGGCCATGCGAAGACGAAGTTGATGAGAAAAAATTCAAAAGAAGCAATCAGAGCTTCTCGCTCAGACGCGCCAGCTTGTCGGAAGATGGTGGAACTTTGATGATATCAACAAATCACGCCCTGTACGCAGTTGACAGTCAATCCAGACAACTAGACTATAAAAGCGATGACATTGACTATGATAAGTTAGTAAAAGGGCATTATTGGAGTGATAAAGCGCTTACTTCTGCATATCTGTTGCGCGATCATGACGGCGAAGGAAGCTAATGTTGCACGACGAAACCAAGGAATGGTGAAGAGCTCAATACAACACTGGAAGAAGTTTGACTTGCTGAACATCTGTACTTCGACCTGTAGTTGAGCGTGGATGTAGTAGAGATCCCGGGCTGCTTAAACAGGGCTAAAACGAAGTCGAAGCAGCGACTGCCAGGCCTTGCGGTACCGATTCTTCTTATGAGCCACCGAGGAGACTAACATATCGTTTAGGTAGATTTCTACGCTTGTTATTTCTCCAGTGCTCACCTCTGGGCAAACGTAGATGCCTAAAGTCAATGACTGAAATTGTTAGTCATGGAATTTGTCAATAACACGGGGCGTCACTTACCACTGCTGGGACAAAGGCCGACCCAATCTGTAGACGTCAGGCAATCACGGGCACTTAATGTACAGATAAATTTGTGCAATAAACCAAAAAGATACCGAATGCTGTTCTCACATACCTGGAAATGTAAGCTATGGTACGCCCCAACAAGGGGGATTACTCGCCAATTCATGACCATTGCACCACGAATCCGAATCCGAGCGGGAGAATTCTTTGCAGTGAATATAGGAACTGTAGATCTTTCCAAACCTATACCAATGCCTCTATACAATGTTAGCTGCGAAGAAGGAGCAGAGCTCTTTGTCCATACATGAGAATACTAGTGATGAGCAGTTGCTCCCAAATTCGTGTTAAAGCCCCATCGATAGGAGAGAGCACAGAAAATTGCAGAGATGAAGATGGTTCCACGATTAGGGGTGGATACGAATATTCGTAATTTTTCATTCGTATTCGCAGCGTTTTTTGGTTACGAATGCGAATGCGAATACAATTCCATTTATTCGTAATCATTCGTATTAACGTACTTGACAAGCGAATTAGTCAGACAAGCGAATTAGTCACCCGATTTTACTAGGAAAATCAATAATCTAAGGCTTAATATCTCTAGAACGGCTT
>JALRMI010000183.1:0-55588 GCA_026120165.1 Leptosphaerulina australis
TGCAGTAGGAGATTGAAGTTAGGAGGGTTGGTCTCGTGTTTGGTGTTGCGGAAAAGGTCCGTGCTGGTGCGAACAGACTAATTCCCTAGTACTGTAGTTGTAGTTGCATGTTACTTCGAGTTCTCCATGTGCTCTTTGGTAAAACTTCGCTTGCTATGCACGCCACATTTTCAACTTTTGCATGTCTGGTTAAAATCATTCGGCGTCTGATATAGTTAAAGTCTCGCTGGTATTGGATTTGGCTCAGAAGGAGTATGTTTCGTGGTGCAGTGATTTTCCAAATGTTTTGGGTTGCTTAATGGACGTGGAAAGTTGAACTATATCTAGAATAGCCAGATACAACGTTTTGAATACAGTGAGTCATCTATAGTTCCGGTAGAATACCCGCCCAACGAAAAAAGGTACAGAACAAGCACATATAGCTTTTAGTTGCTGGTTGGTTGTGCAACATTTATGCAATAAAAGTTTACCAAACAAGTATTAGATATGCACAGTTCACCATCCACAAGCACATAAGTACCGCATATATGGTAAAACCGTGCGAGGAGATACAACTTTGACCATTTACTGAAGTTGTACCATACCTGAGCCTTTGCAAAAGGTTCCAAAGCCTCCTTGGCTACCTTCTGCGTGACTAGAGCTTGATCACGTCTACCTCTACCCACAACCTTCTATGGCGTGTGTTGTGTTTCTACAGCCACAGCATTACAGAAAAATTATTCTCGGGTAGCAGCATTTCCATACACACACACACGCCCATAGACCATCCAGTAATCTTGCGTGGCCAGTCCATACTCATAAACCACTCTCGTGCAACCACGATTTCTTAAACGTTCCCCGCCTCCTTCTCTCCTCCTGCAACCCCAAAAGTCCCAGTCCATGGCTACGTTTCCATCTAAAAACTTTGGTATCACACACTATCCATCCTTCACGGTCGATCATTCGCCCACAGCCCGGTCTACATCTCTCCTTGCCTCTGCTAAGTCCCGACTTAACTCGCCGCTCTTGCACCGCTCGCGGACTTCGTAGTGCAGACTGACAATTTCCTTGGCACGTTTTAAATCCGGATCGTTAGCATCAGCATCAGTCTCGTTCGCTGGTGTCGTCAAGACATCGTTGGTGATTGTGGGTTTTGAAGAGGTGGAGGAACGTATAGAAACAAGAGCTCGAGCTGCTGCTGGGTCCTAGATAATATCTCAGTCTGAAGTCTTGGTACGGTTTGTGCAGGAGGCAATGTAACAGATACTGTGCAACGGTCAAGGGTTGGAGAGAGAACGTACACAAACACCCGGCCTCAAGCTCACAAGATCGCTCAAAATCTCAGCAAGTTGCATGTCATTTCTTTGTTGTTGTGCCATGTTGATATCCGGGGCCTCTATGGCTCTGTGTGCGTTCGCGACAACCAGTGTTGGGTAGATGCATGAAAGTTAAAGTTGGTATGACGCAGGGGGTCTTTGCTCTTACATGGGAGCTTGAAGCTATATCCCTGCAACACACGCCCCACCCCACATGCGCACGCGCTACGGTACGCGTCCCGGCAATTCGGGGCCAGTGACGGTGGTTAGACTGAATGCGTGGTGTGAAATCGCTCACAGCTCACCTCCTTGCTTCTTTCATTTTTGACTTTGTATATACGATTGCGGTTTTTGTATATACACCTTTAATTGATAAAATGGCAAGCGCTCAATCTATTGCGCGGAACTGCCGCAAGGTACGTGAGTGCTGACCAATTGCTGTTACCGTCCCGCATCGCACGGAAGGACAAAGGTTGCCCAGATAAGAGCGAAGAAGCATTGGCCAGAGGCATTAGGAAGTTTGATGCACAGGATCAGCTCCAAGAAGGCTTCGTCTTGCGACGTATGGGCAATTAGCCGCGCTTGAACTCTTTACACCTCCGTGGATGAGAGTCCCTTCATAATCTTTATTGACAACCCCCAGATTATGTGCATAGGCCGCAACTATGCGGACCACATTGCTGAGTTGAACTCTGCGACACCTAAACAGCCATTCTTCTTCCTCAAGCCTGCGTCGTCAATTCTCCTTCCTGGTGCGGGCTCCGTTCTGAAGCCCAAGGGCGTTAACGTGCACTATGAAGTCGAGCTGGCGCTTGTCATGGGCAAGACGCTCAAGGATCTGAAAGAAGATGACGAAAAGGGAGCATTGGAGGCTATCGCCGGTACGTTCTAGAATCTCCATTGGTCTAATTAATTTGGGGATGTGAGAAGATCGGGTAGCAGTTTCAAAGACTCTCGGTGGAATATGGAAAATATATAAGGGAAAATTCTGGAGCTGACATGGCTGCAAAAATAGGTTACCTCCTCTCCATCGACATGACTGGTCGTAACGTTCAAGATGAGGCGAAGAAGAAGGGTCTCCCGTGGTCCATCGCCAAAGGCTTCGACACCTTCCTGCCTATCTCGCAACTCATCGCCAAATCACGGATCCCTGATCCACACAATGCACATCTTTGGCTCTCCGTCAACGGTGAGATGAAGCAGTCGGATAGCACTGGGTTAATGCTCAACCGCATCCCAAAACAGCTGAGCGCTATCAGCAGGGTAATGACGCTAGAGGCTGGTGATATTATTTTGACAGGCACACCAAAGGGTGTTGGACCGGTGCAGACAGGCGATGTCATGAGGGCTGGATTGAAGGTCAATGGCAAGGATATCGAGGAGGCGAGTCTCGAGGTGCCGGTCCAGGATCGCGAGGGTTTGTATGAATTTGCCGAGACATAAAAGTAAACGCCTAGCATAATGAACGTGTTTGAATTATGTGGTCCTATTTTTGCTTTTGAGGAGATGCTCGTGGATTTGGCGCGTTCTTTACCCTAGGCGCCCGAGTACTGGCTGCGGTAGGAGTGGTCTTCAACGGCGAATCAGGCAGCTGGCGTTTTACAGGAATGTTTTGCCGAGATACTTCAGGGCTAACAGTCACCGATTCTTCGTGTTGATTTTGCTCATGGTTGGTATCCTCTGCAGCAGCCTGGATAGGGGGCAGAGCTTGCTTTCTCAATGGACCGGATGCATGAGGTACGCTCGGTGGTACAGCGGCTTTCTTGGACCTCTGATACTCGCATGAGGAACCAGTTTTCGCGCAGCGTCCGCAAGTCGGATGCGTCCGATCACACTTCTGATGTCGCGTGCGACATGGCTTACAGGCTCCTTGTGGCTGCCGGCCTCTTTTGGTCTCCCTCTTCGTTGTGCCGACGCTTTTCTTTAGGCTGCTAGAACTAGCCTGCGGAGAGACTTGCTGTTGGATTGGAGCCCTTGGCGCTGGCTTACGCTTGCCCATAGCCTTCTGTGGTACTCCTGTCTTAGCCACTTGCACTGTTGTCGGTTTCGACGTTAGTGCGACGAGCTGATTGGATTCACTCGGACCAGCTCGAGATGCCTCATGGTCGACTGGCGCGTTGACAGTTGGCCTCTGCTTGCTGTGAGGTTTGCCAGTTGGTAAGATGAAAGCAAGACCGTTACCGTTAACTTCTGATGGGACAGGTTCCGTGACTGTACTTCCATTTTCAATTCTGTCATTTCTGGTCGCTGGAGCTGCGGGCTCCCCGGCAGCGGACCTGTCATCAGTGAGCTTGGGGCGTGTAACCCGCTGAGTCGGCGCATCCTCGACATGCTTTCGCTTTGCTAATACCCGATTGTTAACAATCTGAGCCCTGACAGGTAACCTGACCAGTAGCGAAGGACGGGCTTGCTTTCCTGACGCCGCTCTTGGGTCTCGTCGTTGATCTTGCCTGTTCTCGTTCATTGGAGGCACACGGGGATCGTATATCGATGGTCGTTTCATGATGTTATACCTAGCTGATTGCGTAGTGTGCCGCTTTGGTGGTGACGATGGCAAGTGTATATCGGAGCTAGTTCAGACGTCAATAATTGCTTTGATGGATACCTGAGGCGGATGTTTACCTTGGTTCGTAACCTAAGCCACGATGTGCCCCATGACGATCTCGAAAACGAGCAAGATCGTTTTCCTCAACCTCTGAGACTGTGGTTGCATCCGAGAAAGCAAGCTCGTTGTCTCTGGGTAACACAATCGTCTCTTGGGGTCGCTGAGTAGCATCTGCTGTTTGACCGCTACTCTTAGGTTCCTGTGTTCTGCACATTGCACGCAAGGCGACCAGCTCCTTCTGCATATCCTTGAATTGTTGAGTACTCTCCCAACCACACTCAACCTCTGGTACCGTTTCCAAAACGTTGAAATCGCCCTCTCTTGGCCGTACTGTGTCTTCGTGGGGTTGTTGTGGCTCATGAGATGCTGGGAGCATCTCTGTGTTCCTGAAGTTATGGCGCTGCATAGGCGACTCCGCAAGTTCTTGCGGTTGACTGTCCTTCTCAAGCGTGTCTTTGGGCTGGTGGCATCTATGTCTTGCGTGAGCTTGCGCGTCTATACCATAGAATACATGGAGCGGATTGTCGTCTGGTTGTACCTCACCAGGCACTGAATTGTGTCGCTGACCAGTAGATCTCAACCTTGCAATCTCTGCCTCCATGTGCTTAACCTTCTGGCTCTGCCCCGCCCTCTCATCCTCAAGCACCTCGAGCCTCCTCACCATGCTTTTGAGCAGCTCACTCGTGCCCCTTAGACTTTTAACGTTCTCGCCTAAACTACCCATTTTCTGCTCCAGCCCGCTCAGCTTCTGCCTCACTCCCTTATGACTATCAACAAAGACCTGCACCTGACTGATAGCCTCCTTGGCCCAAGCATCGAATGGTCTATCTTGATCGTCTGCCTCCATAGCTGCAATCTTAGCCTCCATCTGCTTCACCTTGTGTATAGCAGATTCAGCGGCTTCGGCAATGGACTCGGTGGCTTGGATACGGGCGTCGTAGGCATTGTGTTGGGCTTGAAGCTCTTTCATTTGCACGGATAGGTGAGCATGGATGCGGTGGTTTTGGCGTTCCCAGAGGAGGGCTTCGCCGGCTTCATAGGGCATGCGTGTAGTGAGAGGGTTGGACTGGGCAGTGCTTGGTCTGCGAGGGGTACTGCTGATATGGCTCATGGCTTCTGAGGAAGCGATGTAAGTGAACGGTGCTAATGCTGGTGAGCGTTGAGTCTGTGTGAGTAGCCGTTCAATGTGGCCGATACTGAAGCGTCTCGAGAGGCGTCAGACCCAGCAAGGTAAAGACAAGAAAGACTTGGGTTTATACAACAGGGTGAGACTAAAGACAAATAGCCGGACGTGCGCGCGCAGGAATATCAAAGAAAGCTGAAAGTTCGAGTGGGACGGGTGAGGCTGAAAGCTTCTGCCGAAGGTGGAAAGAGCAAGCACGACCGCGGCTTCCTTCCAAACTCCATCTCACCGCCCATACCCTTGCGGTGGTATTGCGCAGGGCAGCAAATTGTTAGTAGTTTGAAATACAGAAGGATATGAATTGAAACCTTTCTGGTTGAGGCTACCTTATAGTTTGTTTGGCTGCTGCTCAGCACCTGCTAGCATCAAGCAGCACGCTTCGGGCCCTTTGGTGCTTCTAAAATGTCTTCTCTCTTCATAATCCTAATTTTCGTGTCCTTCTTACCATCATCTACTAACTCTTCACTCTCCTTGGGCCGCTCAGCAATGCTCTTATCGTAACTGCTTGGATCAATTCCAAGAATGCCGCCGACGTTGTTGCGATCACCGGGAACAGAGAATTCACGAAATGCGTAGCGCCATTCGTTAAGGAAGCCACGGATCGCTTTCCCAACCTTGTCTTTGCCGTTCTTGGAGTGGTGACCGGTACCGGTAATGGCGTAGACAGGACGGGAGGAAGTGCTGTGTTTGAGCAGAATACCTTCTAGATAGGATACAGACTCATCTGGGTGTAGTCCTGCAAAGTCTGTCAGCATTGACTGAAGAATTGTTGACCGCTGAGCTGAGGTTGTTTACCATGCAGATCAACATACAACTCCTTGGAGTCATCGTTGTCTTTGTTTCGGTCCTCGTAGAGGATGCGTGCAGCCTCCCGATGTGCTTCACGCATCAAGTTGTTCTCGCTCTGTCCTCGGAGGCTGAGGGCTTTGGCAGCGCGAGAATCGCTGCGATTCCAGGCCTGCGCAGCACTGAATTTGATCAGTACAGAACCGATTGCGAACGCTACAAACGACCTACCTTTGCAAAAACTTGTTTCTCAAACTGCCATGCTTGAAGGCCTCTGCGCGAGCCTTGAGGTATGCTTGATTTCCCTTCTCACCAGTCTCTAGCCATGGAATGTGCTGTGGCGCAGGGATTGACTGAGCAGCAGTACTGTTCTCGCGGGTCCCAGTAAAACTCTTAGTAGTCTTGAGCCCCTTGCGCGCTGGAACAGGAGATGCTGGTGCAGGCGACATGCGTACAACGTCTGCAAGATTACTTGGTACAGCTGTATCCTTGTGGCCATGGCCACCCCGTTTTCCATGATGTCTTTTGCCAGTTTTTGCTGCTGCAGCTGACCCGAGACTTGGAAAGGCCTCGTTATCATCTACAGCCAGCACCGAAGGAGTGGTGGTGCGAGAAGCCTGGCGGCTGCCAGCCCGTGATTGCGGACGGCTGCCAGCTCCAGGTGTGAAGACCGGGAAAGGATTAAGACCAGGTGGAGGGCGTGTGTGACCACTTCCCGTCAAGCCGTACAGCTGCTCTAACGAAGACGGCTGGAGTGTGCCGAAAAGGGGGTCAGAACTTTGGAGGGAGGGGAACATATCCAAATCAGACATCTGAAAGTGTGGTACGGCTGCTTGTAACGGCGGCGTCGAAACGTCTGAGATGGCCATACGTGCCATTAGCGCAGATGGGTCATGGGAGAATAAGCAAGTATCACCAGCCAGACAATTCCCATTCAAGAAGTACCTGGATGTTGTCAGCACGTTTGTTGTAATATTAAGATCTAGCTCGAGAAACTCACTTGCATAACGTCTTTGTAGTGTCGTGGCTAAACCTGCAATCTGCCCTTGCACAGTGTCCAGTAGACAAGAAGTACTTGCATACTATGTTACTCTTCTGCTGTCCAGCAGGTGTAGCAGGCCTGAAGGCCGGGCTCATCGACTTTCCGATTAAGTACCCAGACTCGCTCTCCATTGGGGTCGTTGCCACAGGCGGCTGTCCATTATGCCCGCTCATCAGCGCAAGCAAAGCGGCAGTGAGGTCATAGCCATTGGCTTCCAGAGCTACCTCGATTTCATCATCCGACCTTTCGTTCCCTAGAACCGAGCGCAGCATGTCATACGGACCCATGTCCACTGTCTGGGGCTGGACCCATTCTGCAGCCGCACCGTTGAGCGTGCCATCTCCAAGCAACGATGACTCGGTACTGCCGGATTCCTCGTTCACAAGCCAGTCTACAGAATGGCTGTCGAGGTCCCCATACTCGTTCGGACTGGTGCCCTCGCTGAACTGATATGCGCTAAGACTAGGACTATGTGGGATATGAGGAGTCGCAAAGGCCAGGCGCGGTGACGGCCGAGGAGACGTGAACGGTGATGCAGTTCCTGTATGAGACTTTGCGCGAGTGAATGCTGGTGGAGCAATACCAAAGCCTGGTGGAGGATTAACGATCCGTGGGGAGTGGTTTACGGGAGTGGGAGCGCGGTTCTGCTGCCATGGCGCGGGCGAGGGACGTCGAATGATGGTATGACGGCTGGGCGGTGGAGAGCTCGAAGCGCTGCCAGAGTCACGATAGCGCCAGAGACAGTCCAAGACGATATTCTCCAGCGACTTGCCCGTGAGGCCTGTTTCCTTGCGCAGCAGCTCCTCAAGCTTATCCGTCTTGTCTTCCTCATCCAGCGCGTCATCCAGCAATATTGGCTGCGCCTTCTCGTACAGATTGTCGGGCACCATATCTTCTCCAATAGGTACAAGAGAAAGGGCGGTGTTGTGTTGGGCGGGCGCGTTGTGCTGCGTAAAGGAGGTGTGTGTATAGGTGTATAGCAGAGGCGGCAGCGCGTCAGGGAGATGAGCTCACCGCACCACTATGCACCAAACTACTGTACAGCACCTTCTATTGTCTCGCAGATGGCTGCGAGACACGAAGCCGCAAAGCGCGCCAAAATGCCAGAAGGAGCTTGAAGGCTGCCGATGGACGCTGGTGAAGCTCACCAGCTAGTCCCTACGTAGAGTGTGGGGGATTAGGGTTCCGTGCAGGCGGTAAGAACGCATGTACCAACTACCAGTACTCCAACAAGGCAACTGGACTGCAGTTTATGGGAGAGAAAAAAGAAAGAGAGAGGCAGGGAAGGGAGTAAAATGTTAATTCTTAACTGCGTTCAGTAATCTAACTTTGTGTATTGACTGCAACATCAAATGCACAACATCAAGAGAGGATAATGAGGACAACACGTGAATTCTGTCTCAGCCTCATCGATGATGATGCCTATGTGGACCGCACAACGTCACGGCCCTCCACTACCTGCATCGCAAGTATTAGTTATTCACGGACTTGTGCCATCTGAGCATCATGTTGCACACGGTGTGTAGATATCTATATCAAAAGCTCTAGCTGATGTATGTGGCATCCGAAATCCACATGGGTATGCAGCGCGCAGGGTCCTGACCTGAGGCGGTGCACACGGGCGGCTCTCGGTCCACGATGAAACTCTACGTTCTCCTAGTCCGTCTATCCGTATAAACGCCGTAAGCAAATGATCACAATGACTCTGTCAACTCCAATACAATATCACTCAAGCTCTATATTCACGTATTTGGAGATGCATAGCAGTTAGCTGTCCCAGCACTGTTGTCCAAAATTTACTCTCTTCTTTCAGTTTGTCGTTCCGCGCCACTCCGTTATAGTTGCAGCTTGAGTTGAAGTCTCCATCTACAACTTGTACAGTATGCCCACTGAAGACTACGATGCTCGAGCGCTTGCGCTGCCTCTGGAAGATGATTCTACCGGCGAGACACCCATCTGGTCTCGACGTTCGCACTCATTCGCGCGCAGCTCGCAATTGAATCGACCTCAGAACTTCATGCAACGAGCAACATCCACCGTCCACCTCGTACATCGCCGCGCCATGGCACAGTACAACAAGCTCTCTCCTGTGCAGAAAGTCCTCTTCACTGTCGGCGGAGTGATCATGTTCATCATCAGTGTGCTGTTCTTGATCTACAATGAGAAGATCTTTGGCGCCCTACTGCCGTATGCAAAGAAGTGGCGGGATGTAACAGCCGGCTGGCTCGTACTATGGGTTCTGATATTCATGGTGTCCTTCCCACCGCTAATCGGATATTCGTCACTTCTCACAATCGCGGGATTCATTTATGGCTTTCCAAACGGGTATGTTCGATCCCTCAATCCAAGAGCCAGACAGGTGCAGATTGATTCTAATATTAAGCAGCTGGTTCATCGCAGCGACTGCCACCGTTGCTGGCAGCACTGCCTCTTTTCTCCTCTCGCGCACCCTCCTGCGCACTATGGTAACCCGGCTCATCGCCAACGATAAGCGCTTTGCAGCCCTCGCCCTTACGCTCAAACACGACGGCCTCAAACTACTAGTCATGATTCGCATGTGCCCACTCCCATACTCACTCTCCAACGGTGCGGTCGCAACATTCCCTACCGTCCACTGGGCCTCTTTCGCGCTTGCAACCACTATCGTATCGCCCAAGCTCATGCTGCACATTTTCATTGGCAGCCAGTTGGAGAAGATTGCTGAAAGTGGAGGGAAAATGGATGCCCGCACCAAAGCCATCTCCTATCTCTCGATAGCGATTGGTGCCGTGGCGGGCGTGGCGACAGGCTGGTTTATGTACAAGAAAACCAAGGAGCGGGCTGCGGAGCTAGAAGAGGAGGAGAGGCAAGGCGTGAGACGTACTAGTATCGAGGGGCTGGAAAATGAGTATGCAGATGACCCCAGTGCATTGGAGGCTGCAGAGCATCTGCGTGAGGAGGAGGATGATATTAGTTTGAGGGGTGGCTGGGATGATGAGTACACAGATGAGCCTGAGAACGATGTGGCAGAGATTGGGGACGATCCGTTTAAGGATGGAGATGTGACGGATGAGGAAGAAAGGAGAGGGCGCAGGTAGACTAGATGTAGATGTGTCTTACTAGATGTATAGATTTGCATGCTAATTTGCATGGATAGGAACCAGGCATTTAGCGTCATTGATCATAGGACCTGGTCATCTCAAATGCACATCAGCAAGTCGCTTTACTTCTAGTTCAGCCAGTTTCAGTTTCAGTTTCTCAAAAGCTATATGGCCCCACTACACCTGTCTGCAGACCACGAAACTAATAGATCCTGAGTATCTTCTCTCTGACATGTCTCTTCACTACGTCGAAGATCCAGCTCTCAAACGTAACACTCTCTGACACTGTCTCGATAGAACAAAGATGCTTGGTTCCTCCAGCCTCCCGAAGCTGTAACCATTAATCTCCGCGCATCATCTGAAGCAATTTGTCTTATCCCCCACAATCATATTTCAGAAGCAAATAGCGCCCTTAAGAACACTGGATTTGTGCGAGGTACCACTGCATTTTCAACGACATAGTTGTATTTTCAGTAATAGGGCGTGCTTCTGATACCTTTACCAGTAACACTCAGTCAGAGTCACATGTGCCATGTTCCTATCAACCATGTATACGACAATTTCTAGAAATTAATGGACACACCGCAGCATTGGCGACACTACTGACATACGTTGATTGATCGTTGTCAACTCTTCAATGTCGGGTGGAAGGTTGAGTGTTCTCCATTAACTCAAGAGGTCCGTGTTGCGCACCTGAGGCCAATAAAACAAGGATGGCGCTTCTATGGACGTAAGTAAACCATTTTGAGTAAGAGGAATCAATGTTTAGAGGGGATCGCAATAATGTATTCAGTCAGACCTCCGAACGATAGGATCGCAACGCTGCAAGCAGCCAATCGTTGTAGTTTTACTTGGGAAATGGAATAGGTACCATAGCACGAAAAGGTTTATGTGGTCACCCGAGTAAAATGAGATGTAACAGAACAGGAAATTGATTCGCGATATACAAGGTCCGCATCCGTCAATTCGACGCACATTTACCGCTAACAGAGGAAAGGATCTCGGAATCACATGTAGTTAGTCTTCCGAGTGAGGTATCGTAGACACGTCCAGGAGGCTCATCGGTCATCTCAATGACGAAAACGAACCTTCTCATATTGAAACAGCTGATGGCGAGGACGCATCTTCTATTATACATCTATTCTCAGAGACCAATCAGCACATTTTGACCCCGCAAGAACCTTGGAATAGAGAGTACCCACTCTTCAACCCCTTGTCATTTATGCTACGAAGCTCTTGGTGAAGCTTGTGGCAACCTCCTTCAGCTTAGACTCAATGTCCTTGCTGAGAGCACCTTCCCGCTCGATGGTGTTGAGCAGGTCAGACTCATTCGATCGGAGGTGGGCAAGGAAATCAGCCTCCCATGTCAGAATCTTGTTGACGGGGACGTTGTCGAGGATACCGTTGACACCAGCGTAGATCAAAGGAACCATCTCGTTGACAGCCATGGGGCTGTACTGCTTCTGCTTGAGAAGCTCAGTCAGACGCTCACCACGGTTGAGAGTCTGCTTGGTGGCAGCATCCAAATCGGAACCGAACTGGGCGAAGGCGGCGACCTCACGGTACTGAGCCAAGAAGAGCTTCAGGGAACCAGCGACCTGCTTCATGGCCTTGACCTGGGCAGCGGAACCGACACGGGAGACGGAAAGACCGACGTTAATGGCGGGACGGATACCCTTGTAGAACAGCTCAGCCTCCAAGAAGATCTGACCGTCAGTGATGGAAATGACGTTGGTGGGAATGTAAGCGGACACATCACCACCCTGGGTCTCAATGACGGGCAGAGCAGTGAGCGAACCACCACCGAGCTTATCGTTCATCTTAGCAGCACGCTCGAGGAGACGAGAGTGGAGGTAGAAGACGTCACCGGGGTAGGCCTCACGACCAGGGGGACGACGGAGCAACAGAGACATCTGACGGTAGGCAACGGCCTGCTTGGTAAGATCGTCGTAGATGATCAAAGCGTGCTTGCCGTTGTCACGAAACCACTCGCCTAGGAATTGATCAGCATAATTTCAGTGCTTGGAGTTCGTTGAACTTACCCATAGAGCAACCAGTGAAGGGAGCAATGTACTGGAGAGGAGCAGCCTCGGAGGCAGTGGCGGCAACGATGGTGGTGTACTTCATGGCGTCGTTCTCCTCAAGAGTCTTGACGAGCTGGGCAACGGTGGAGCGCTTCTGACCAACAGCGACGTAGATGCAGTAAAGCTTCTTGGTCTCGTCGGTACCCTTGTTCCAACGGCCCTGGTTAAGCATGGCGTCGAGAGCGACAGCAGTCTTACCGGTCTGACGGTCACCGATAATCAGCTCACGCTGACCACGACCGATGGGAACCATGGCGTCGACGGACTTGAGACCAGTCTGTACAGGCTGGTTGACGGAACGACGGGGCAAGATACCGGGGGCCTTGAGCTGAGCACGGCGCTTCTCGGTGGTCTTGATGGGACCCTTGCCATCAATGGGGTTACCGAGAGCATCAACGACACGTCCGAGAAGAGCCTCGCCAACGGGGACATCGACCTGGCTGTGTTAGCTGAGAGATTCTTGGGCAATTGGCCTCGCTAGCACCTACAATCTCTCCGGTACGCTTGACAGTCTCACCCTCCTTGACGAGACGGTCAGAACCGAAAAGCACGACACCGACCTGGCCGGCCTCGAGGTTCATGCACATGCCCTTGACACCGGAGGCGAACCTGAAATACCGTTAGCTTCGCTGCTGGCGTGCGCTGAGAATGGGGCCTTGGCGTACTCGACGAGCTCCTCAGCTTGGACATTGTTCATGCCGTGGACACGGGCGATACCGTCACTGTTGTTTCCTGGTCAGCGGACTGCGTCTCTCTCGATGGCTGCGGTGGCGCAGTGATGCGGCGTACCCGACGGAAAGGACACGACCGGTCTCGGCGAGGGAGTTCTCCTCCTGGACGCCACGGATGCGCTGCTCCAGGATGGAGGAGACCTCAGTGGGAGAGGCCTTTGCATCGGAAGCGTAGGCACGGGCGGCGGTGAACGCAGGGGCGCGGGCCTGTTGTGGGAAAAGTTGTCAGTACTGGTGCTGGCTGCTAGGTTTGGTAGGCTTGGCTCGGCAGAGGGGAGCTCCCATCGCCATCACCATCTCAGCACAACGCGCTGCAGCCCGGAATCCATCATCATTGAAGCTCCCGTGCAGCGCCAATGGCATCGGGAACCGGTTCTTCGAGCTACAGGCGATGGCTGAGGCGGCGGCAGGCGCAATGGCTGGCAGTTGCGATGGACTTACCGAAGCAATCCTGCTCGAGGCAGAGATTGCGGCGACCCGGCGGCTGGACTGGCGGATGGCCCTTGAGAACATGACTGCGGTGCTCAAGAGTCTATTGAGATTGCTCTGCAACCAATTGAGATTGATGCAGGAAAGGAGGAGAGGAGAGGTTGATGGAGTAGGAGATGGAGCTCTGAGGAAAAGACTTGAGCGGTCCCCGGAAGGAAAGCGCAACCCACGCTAGACAGGAAGGCGCTAGCCCCAAAACGACCGCGACAAAAACACGGGATCTGGGGACTTTATTCACTCCGCTGTCTATCCTGTAATATTAATGTAGTATATAGCACTAGAAGATAGGCCGCAGTGAGCTGCTTGATTAATAGTTCTAGTTTATAGAGGATGTGCTTATGGTGTCTGGCTCTGCAGAAAGCATTTGAAGAGGTGTAGGCTTTGATGCACTTTGGGCACAACAAGCTTCAGAATCCAGAAAGCATTCAATAATATCTGTTCGGCATATATGTAATATGCTATTCTTACTCTGTATCATATTTGCCGTGCATCTCAGTCATTCAATTGCATGATTGGGAACTATCCAGAAGTATGTTCACAGGATGCAATATGTATGAATCGTTGAATTGATCGCTGCAAAATGCTGTATCCTCAACAAGCCCCTACCTAGCTTTATACGTCCACATTATATGCATGTACCTGGACACCGGTACGCCTTACTCCCACGCAATGCTATGTTTCTGTCCTTGTTCCTCGTCAACAGTGCCCTCCATGTGTCTACCAATGGCACCCCTCTCCCCCCAATCCTCCACTGCCCCATCAGCAACTTGTCTCGACCCTCGCTGGCTGGTTGGCCGTGCTAGTGCTGGACCATAGCTGTTTCTGTATAGCTCATTTAGCCGCACCATTCTGTCCTTTGTTCTTCTTGAACTTCTGGATATCCTCTTCTACAGCTTTGTCGATGCGGCTCTTCAGTTCAGGGCGGTAGCCTAGGGAGAATAGAATCTCGAACCAAACGAAAAATGGCGCCAGGAAAAATGCCTGCACCAGGTTGTCTAGTAGCGCAGGAGCCCTACCCTCGAACTTTCCGTGTCCAATGAATTGTGCAATCCAGCATGCAACGTTGATCCCGCCTGCCCAGTAGTTCGCCGTGGCGCCGTACGTCGATGTCAGGTGGTTGCCGTAGGCGGTTGCTCCAATGAGTATGGGCGCGAGGAGAGCCCCTGCTACAGGTTCCATGAGGATATAGAGAGTTGAGTATAGCACTGCACCGAACGTGCCAACGTTGAGGGGTAGGTTAGGTATCGACATCCATGAGGGCAGCGGAACGGCCGGTGTGTTGGTGAGCTGATGCAAGGTGAGCGAATGATCAACTACACCTTTCGTCAGGATCTTACGAGCGCGAATGCTGTCAACAAAATAGGAGGCACACAGAGAACGTGTATCCCTACATTGACCTAGACGAAAAGCATTGTTAGTTGACATGTGAAAGACCGCTAGAAGGGGTTGAACCCACGGGATTGTGGTGGTATGCGCCATACTATTCTCCAGTCAGTTTACACTTTCATATCCAGTTCCCGTATGACGTACGAAACGCAGCTGCTTCTCCAAATTCAGAGACATGATGCCCGATGCGGTACTTTCTCGCGTGTCAAGGTGTTGGAGGAACTAGCACCATATCTTGGTGGATACTGGCGGCCGAGAAGTCTGCTGGAGGGCTCACGAGATTCCACGCTTCCAACCGCGAGCGCACAGTGATAAGCAGACACTTCGCAGGTGACTGTTCCACGGCATGGGCCGGTGGGGCGGCCGCTGAGGTGCTGGCGGGTGCGATCCGGAGTGGAAAATCAATTCGCCTGGATGGACGGGCCATAGGGCAGGCGCGACTTTCACATCCAGGCATTGTTCTACTCCACACCCCGCATCCGCCGTTCACGACCTCTCTTGCTTCGTCATCACGCTCAATAACTGGCGCGACCATTCTGGAAGCTTTGTGCATAGACTGCTCAAGTGTGGAGTGAGGAAATTAGCTTCACAGGTGGTACACGCCTCTTGCTCGAGGTTTGCGCGCCGGTCGCTCACTACAGTCGCTGCAGTGAACGCAAGAAGATATTATAGTCGCATAATACGAAGGCGCCTGTGACCGTTTCTTTCGCCTGCTACCGTGCCCTCGTGCCACCAATATCGTCTCATTAATACAGTCGCGCAACTTTCCGTCTACGCGCGCAACAATGTTCTTCCTCAAAGAGCTCGAGAAGACGATCCAGCTGCATCCCTCGTACTTCGGTCCTCTCATCCGTTCGCACATTCATAAGGAGCTTCTGCAAAAGGAGGAAGGCTCGAGTACAGGGAAATACACTATCGTGTGCATATTGGACTCTTTCGATATATCAGATGGACAAGTGATGCCTGGCTCCGGTTCTGCAGAGTACACCGTTCATTACAAGGCTATCGTATGGCGACCATACAAGGGCGAGGTGGTAGGTTTGGATAAAGGAGAGAGACAGGATAGATCGGTGACTGACCATGACTAGATGGATGGCATAGTAACCTCGATCCTCCCGTCTGGCTTCTTTGTAGACTGCGGTTCCCTCCAAGCTTTTGTCGGGCGTAACGTATGAACACTCTGCTGTAATACTTTTCAAAGTATATACTGATTAGAGACAGATGATCCCATCTGACATCAAATTCGAAGGCAATGCAGCACCCCCACAGTGGACTGACGGCGCAGATCAGGTCATTGAGAAGGGCACGAACATCCGCATCAAAATCAAGGGTATTCGATCTGAGGTCGACAAGATGTACGCTGTAGGAACGATGAAAGAAGTAAGCAACCCACCACTCTGGATTTGCACCGGTTCAGTTTGCTAATATCTTTTAGGACTACCTTGGCCCTCTGTCGCAGTAGCCCTGCCAAGGAGAGTTCTAACATAGCTTGTGACAGCCAGGACGGCAGTGTAACATACTTTAGCAGCGTTTAGTCTGAAGAACCAGACACTAACACCACCACAGAGCTGAAGTTGGAGATGTCCTTTGAAGGCGGAACCAACGATCTCAGCTCTAGCGTTTGAAAAGACTTCCACATTTTGGTTGCAGAACGCTTGAGCATAATTTAGGAAATTGAAATTGGAGTAACCTTGATGACTGGTCTCATTCAGTTATGCATGCAGCCGAGCGCACTCTTAAGGCATATTGCAGACTGTGATTGCTGTAGCATAAATATTCAAGGTGTTTCTTACCATTACCATCCCTCAAATAGATACCTGAAAAAGGAATGAATAGAGAATTATCTACTGCACTCTTTGTCTTGCAACATGTCTTATGAACCTTAGTCATGTGCCAAAGCCGGCTTGGTAGCGTTTCGGCAACCCCAGACACCTCCGTGTCTCCGCAACGTGAGCACTTGGAAAGCAGGCAACTCACCAGCAACTGCACCTACCATAAGGATACCCCCTTGACAAGATTCCCGCATACTTCCGCTGAGATAACGGTCATGTCATAATTGAGAATATAAATCTCTAAACAACGCTACAATGCCGCGCGAGCGCGCTACTCACGACGAGGAGGAGACAGAGCTATTAGGACACAAGACGAAAGCGCGAATCTCAGAAGATGGATCGGAAGCTTCAATGTCCTCGATATCAACTATGTCCCTAGTTCTCGAACACATCAACGATGGCGCACTCAACGGCACATCGCATTCCAAGCTGAACGAGAAGTACCAAGATGATGACAACTACGAATCTGGGCACTCACGCGAGCAGTTTGATATTGAGAATGGCCGTTTAGAACCTCTCAAATCGGTAGATAAAAAGGCACGGCGTATGCTGTGGATTGTAGGAACAATATGTGCTATTGGTTGGGGCCTAGCGCTGGTATCGTTCTTATACAATGGGAGCTATAAGCATGCATCTACTCGACCACATGATCCTTTGGCAAGCTCCACAAAGGGCTCTGGGAAGAAAATTACTTTGGACAGTGTCATGACTGGGCAGTGGTACCCGACTACGCAGAGTGTGTCATGGATACCAGGGCCCAATGGCGAGGATGGCTTGCTGCTGGAGAAGGGTGTTTCAGGCAAAGACTATCTAGTCGTCGAGGACATCAGGAACAAGGACAAGGTTGGAAGCAAAGGACACACCACCTTGATGAAAGAGAATAGCTTCAAGGTTGGCGAGACATACATCTATCCTAGCATGGCTGTGCCGAGTAAGGACTTCAAAAAGGTGCTGGTGACTTCTGATCATCAGAAAAATTGGAGGCACTCGTCTACGGGCCTGTACTGGATCTTTGACGTTGCAACGCAGACTGGTGAGCCTGTGGACCCCGAGAACCCTGAGGCTAGGATTCAAATTGCATCTTGGTCACCGCAATCGGATGCCATCGTTTTCACACGCAACAACAACATGTTTATTCGAAAGCTTGACTCGAAGCAAGTCACGAAGATCACACAGGACGGTGGCGCCGAGCTGTTCTATGGCATACCAGACTGGGTCTACGAGGAAGAAGTCTTCCAAGGTGACAGCGCAACATGGTGGTCAGAAGATGGCAAATACATTGCTTTCCTTCGTACAGACGAGTCTATGGTTCCCACGTATCCAATACAGTACTTCCTTTCTCGACCCAGTGGGGAGAGACCCAAAGCGGGAGAAGAGAGTTACCCGGAAGTCCGCGACATCAAGTATCCTAAGGCTGGTGCGCCCAACCCCATCGTGTCGCTTCAATTCTATGATGTCGGGAAGCAAGAAGTTTTCAGTATTAAGATTGACGATGATTTTGCCGACGACAACCGTCTTATCACTGAAATCGTCTGGGCGGGCTCAACTAAGCAAGTTCTCGTCCGAGAAACCAACCGTGAAAGCGACATTCTTAAACTTGTCCTGATGGATGTCGAAAAGCGCACTGGAAAAACTGTCCGAACAGAAAACGTGGCAGAACTAGATGGGGGCTGGATGGAAGTATCACATACAACAACCTTCGTCCCCGCTGACCCATCAAATGGCCGTAAATACGATGGCTACGTTGACACGGTCATCCACAATGGCTACGATCACATTGGCTACTTCACACCCTTGGATAGCGACAAGCCTATTCTGCTCACTCAGGGTGAATGGGAGGTCGTCGACGCACCTTCGCGCATAGACCTCAACAACAATCTCGTTTACTACATTTCTACTGAGCACAGCTCTATCGAGCGACACGCTTACGCTATCCGACTCGATGGCACCGGTAAACAGGAAGTCATCGAAAATAGCGGTACCGGATACCACTCTGCATCCTTCTCCTCTGGGGGCTCCTTTGCACTGATAACGTACAAAGGCCCAGGAATCCCATGGCAAAAGATTGTCTCAACCCCTTCAAATCCTGAGAAGTTTGAAAAAGTGCTCGAAGAGAACAAGAGCCTGGAACGCTTTGCAGCCGCCCATGAGCTGCCTATCCTCGATTACCAGACCATCGAGGTGGACGGTTTTAAACTCAACGTGCTCGAGCGTCGACCTCCACACTTCAGTGAGAAGAAAAAGTACCCTGTGTTGTTCTATCAGTACTCAGGCCCTGGATCTCAACAAGTAGATCATCAGTTTCACGTGGACTTTCAATCCTTCATTGCCTCTTCGTTAGGCTACATTGTCGTCACCGTTGACGGGCGAGGTACAGGATTCCTTGGCCGAAAGTTACGCTGCATTACAAGAGGCAACATTGGACACTACGAGGCACTTGATCAGATAGCAGCGGGCAAAATCTGGGCGAAGAAGAAGTATGTCGACAAAGACAGGATGGCCATATGGGGCTGGTCGTACGGTGGTTTCCAAACCCTTAAGACCCTAGAAACAGACGCTGGCGAGACTTTCAAATATGGAATGGCTGTTGCGCCCGTAACGGACTGGCGATTTTATGGTATGCCGCGAATCCCTTATTTTTCCCTCATTCCTACCCTCTTTTTTTTAAATGTTCTGCATTTCTCGCTCAAACACTGACTCCAGTAGACTCGATCTACACAGAGCGCTACATGCACACCCCCCAACACAACGCAGCTGGCTACGATAACACTAGTATCAGCGACGTGGGCTCTTTGTCGAAGAATGTCCGCTTCCTCATCATGCACGGCATTGCAGATGACAATGTGCATATGCAAAACACACTGACACTGCTCGACAAGCTAGATCTTGCGGGTATTGAAAACTACGATGTGCACGTCTTTCCAGATAGCGATCACAGCATCTACTTCCACAACGCGAATAGGATTGTGTATGATAAGCTGACGTGGTGGCTCACTAACGCGTTCAACGGCGAGTGGTCGAGGATTCAGAACGCCAAACCGAAGGCACAGATGGAAGAGAAAGAAAAGGACCGATAGCTAACTTCGAATAGGACACAACGTTTGTCTTAGGTCAGATTCACTAGTAGCTCGCAAGTAATAGTTTCAACAATTGACAATGCAATGATAAAATGTTATCGCCTTCGCCAATCCCAACTATACGGGCACAACTACAAAACAATTATTCTCGCCCAAACTCTCATCAGAGCAAAACTCCTAACAAGTTTCCTCAAAGATACTGGCTGTCTCATGTCCTCCGACCTTTATGAATATCTTCATGCTCTCCAAGACCTGTTTCTTCAAATCTTTTCTCGTCACATTTTGACCTGGAAACCCACCATATGTTGCATCAAATTCAAATGGTCGAAGTGCTTTCCATATGCCGTGAATCTTATTTGGTGGTAGAGGGATCATGTTCGGGTACGACCACATGAAGCTAAATGTCGTAGTTTTTGGATCTTTCTCCGGTTGGTCGGCATTATAGAAACCAGACTGGGAAGTGTTAACACGGTAACCTATCTTCAAGTGTGTGTGATGAAGGAAGAAGAAGGGGGGGGGGGGGTGAAGGCGTACTGGTACACTCATCATGGTATCACCAATGAATAGCTTGTTTTCCCAATGCAACACACTACTCCCGTCAAAATGGCCTCCGCACTGGATTACTGTTACGCCGGGTATGATTTCTGATGTTCCTTTAATCCAACGCCGCACCCCGTTCTTGTCCTCTCTATTCAGCCACTCTGCATCGTCGGATGCGATGTAGACTGGGCAATTGAACTGTGCAGCCCATTCGAGGTGCGTTACGTAGAAGTGCGGGTGCGAAATTACAATTGCTTTCAAAGTTCCTTTGCTCTTGATGAAGTCCACGGTTTCTTGGTTGATGAAAGCAATGAGATCCCACAGCACGTTGCCAGAATCGGTTTGCAGGAGGACACAGCGCTCTCCAATCCCAAGTTGCTTTCTGGTGGTCGTCGAATCAGCGAGACCAGGGGGCAGCTCCGCAGGTGTCAAAGGTTTGGTGGTTATATAGTGGATGCGATTGTCATGATCATCCGTTTGGAACTCATTCTTCTGTGTAGATTGGCTGGCGTTGAGGGAGGTCCAGCTTTGGCCATGGGCGGGCACATATTGGCGTGGGTCCTGGTGATGTTAGCTAGTTCTCAAAGAAGCCAAGCCAATTGCCTGGAAGAGGTGTCAGCGGAAGTGGCAGGGCTGACGTCACCTACAAGACAGATGCGACACTCTTTTGGTGGTGAAAATAGAGGGTCATCATATTGCGTACCGCATACTTCGCAGATACTGAGGTCGCCAGACTCAAACTTCATCACGAATGTAAAGCTGCTTCGAACGTGTGGCTGCAGTTTGAATTGAGCTTTGATTCAAAACGAGGTGCTATCCTCTTGTTTATGTACGTTTGAAGTGGGGTTTACAGCTGTGAGCTGATTTCTTATAATAGATAGTCTGCATTCGGAAAGTTGTCGCTCAATGGCTTATGAATTCGTACCATTGTGTTAAGCAAGACTGGACGTGTAAGGTTTGAAATCTGTAAGGATATTAGTCAAACTGAAAACACGATGTCTAAAGACGTAATGGTAACACCAGGCCAAGCCCAAACCGGCACAGCAGGATATAGTAGGTTTATGATAGAGACGATCTAAATGCTATAGGTAATAGGATGTCAAAAGAACTAACTACATAGACCCTGCAAGAATCCAGATCTCGCCATTCGCGGCCTTGTCAGCAATACTCGTGACTTCGATGTTGCCGGGCTGGACCTATATGAACTGTCAGCATATTCTATTAACAACCGAGAAGTAGCGTAAACGCCGCATTTAGGTTATTAGTAGAGCAAAGTGGGCGCAAAATAAAGAGCATTTCCAGAGATTTGGAAAATGCTCTTTGAAAAGAGTAGTGGTGCGGGATCGAATCGCCAAATAGCGCTACCTCGGACCCTCCCCCTACAACGCTAAAAGCGTCCAAAAAATCCTGGAGTGCTCAACTAATGTTGAACGAATGATGATGAGGACGGGACTCGAACCCGCGCCACTTTCGTGACCAGGAAGCTTATTGCTAAGCAATGCTAAGGGGAAAGAACCTTAACCTGGCGCCATAACCAACTCGGCCACCTCACCTGTGATTTATGAAAATATGTAGCCATAAGAACAATATAACTTTAACGGTTTGCCAGAAAGGGTGAGGGCATGGGCTGAAACGGACTTTATCATGCCACTTACCGTCTTTCGGCCGTCTTTGAACTCCCACCAGACTTCGTTGCCAGCAAAGGTCTTCACCTTCCTGCCCTCTTCCCAAGGGCTCTCTGGTAAGATATGGCTCTTCACGAACCACTCAAGGTTGTGATTTGCGCGATCTGACCCAGAAGCTCCTTCGTACGCATGCGCGCCGAACAAGTCGTAGTCTTCTGGGTTTTCCCAAGGCTTTCGCTTCAAGTTCTTGATAGCAGTGTTGTCTGGCGCAAGCACTGTGACCTTCTGCGCTATGTCCTCGAGCCGACTGGATACCGCATCGATATCGCGCGTCAGTCCGCTAAAGATGGCAATACTTTGCGTCTTTCCCATCATATCCGATATGGCGACTCCGGTGGAAGCACTGTCTGTTGAGGGCATGATGTGGTCGCTTAGTGGGGACTGTTCACCGATAACGTTTATCGGCTTTAAGGATCGAGATTCAGCAGTACGAGTGAGAAATAGGCAGATATTGATAAGAGGATATGCGAAGGCTTTCATCATGAGCGTTTGGTGTCTACATAGGGTTTGTTGGTATTTGTAGAGTGCAAAGAGGTAGACGTCATCGCCGCGGGAATGCCAAGACATGTGATACCGCGAATGGTCAGCATTCCTAAGGTGGACAATCTGCGACCTCCCACTTCATGCGTTTGGAACGGTGACATTCGCCCCATAGAGGGTGTTGCCAACTATAATTCAGCTGGTTTTACTCATCATGCCGCTTCAGCTTCCTACAGTAACGGTAGTACGTATACACGGCTTTCTCGTTGTGGCACGCAAATAACTTTTGCAGAATGACCTGCGCGATTTTCACGCTAAACACTTCCCACACGCGCTTGCGCCAGATTATATCCTTCATGGGGTAGATGATGAACCTACCGGGGATTTTTACGAGGAGGAAGGCGAGTTAGGCTATTACGAAGATGGCACACAACGAACACTTATCGATGAGCAAATTGCTATGTTCAGACACTCTGAGATCCACGCCATCATTCGCAAACGGAGACAGCAGCGCGAAAATGCCGATGGGTTAGAGGAAGGAGAGGCTGAGGAACCTGTTACTAAGGACTCAGCCAAAGTCGAATCCCCGGCTTCACAACCGACTTCAACAGTTGCTCCAGAAGGAGGCAAGTTTTTGTCAGGTCGTGTCGAGAAGCCAAAGTCTCAGAAATGGACAACAAGCAGCTCCAGGACGAAAGCCAAGAACAAGAGGAACCGGGACAAGTACAAGGCCAAGAAGAAGGAAGAAAGGCTGAAGCGAGAGCAAGCTCGAAAAAATAACCACGACGAAGATGAAGAAAGCGATGAGTGGGACCCATGGCATCAGGCGAAGGGTCCAGATGTACAGAAGGATGACACTGTAGATCTGGATTACTGAGCTGTCCTCTAGCATTCTCGCAGCATTATGAATGACTGGATCTTTGCAAGCTATCGAGCCATATACTGGTGCATCGCTGTCACCACAGTGCCCGAGTAAGTTAAGGTTCCACTTTGTATACCTTGTTTATTTCCAAAGTCATGTGCACTGATGAAATCCGCTATCGTCATCCTTAGGCGGAGAAGGAGCCAGGCTAGAGTTGAGGATGTTAGACTGCTCTGTGGTCAGACTCTCCGATTCGCTAAGGTACCTTCTTTGACGAATTTACAATCTTCTCTCTGACTGCATCTTGCAACACCGCTGTTCTGACTGTTTGGCTTTTGTGGCAACCAACACTGAAATGTTGTGCAGAAACATATACAAGCCATTCCAATAGATGCTTTTCGCTGGATGGGATATGAACAAAGGTCTATGCTTGGTATGGTAAGCTATCAGATTGCTTGGGACTGTCTGCAGTGTTATTAATGAGCATTCAGGTGTATTAGTGTGCAGTCCGATCCTACCTTGTCATACCTCGCCATCGTCGATAGACTCGCTTCAGCCGTCATGGTACCAAAGAGCCTACGTCCATCTACGTGCTGATCAAGCGCTCTCGTCATGGCTCGGCGTAAAGCCTCGATAGGCAATGCTATGATACCGCAACCTACTGCGAAGGTTTATGGTTGGATTGTCAAAAGAGACGCAACAGGCTGTCATAGGGTTGAGCTCGGAGTGCTCGACATGGCATCAGCGAACAAAGAGAAGCCGATGTACATAGCTCCTTTATAGTGGGGGCTTGAGGTCTCATGCCTCGTAGCAAATGTATATTGGCCGGCTCTCAAAGTATAGACAGTAACAGAACTTAGCTTTTTGGAGATCCTACACGAAACCCGCAATTGTATTTGGACCTGAATGTTCATCAGCACGATGGTACAAGTCTGCCGCATACGTTGACTGTAGCTTTCAAAAGCATTCTTTGCTTAGAAGATATGAGTCAGTCCAGCTTGATTGAAGGAAGCCTTGTGTGGCAGGCAGGCACAGTCAGCGACCTGGTGCGCGCATAGCTTCCTGCATGGTTCTGGTAAACCCAATGTGGTTGTAAAATACAACACGTTGCGGCCACCCCATCTCGTCCCTTTACCAGATCGATTCTCTTAGGGTAGTCATACTGCTAAAGAGGCTTTCCAATGACTTTTTCATTTCACGTTCACTCTTCACCACCTTGTATTAGCGCGGTGAGTTCATTTGTATCCAACCTTGGCTGTTTTTTATCAGTAGAAGCTGAAGCATCATTCCTATCACTTCCTTACAGTGGCTACAAGAATCTTTCAAGCCGAACAACACGGCGCCCCGCGAATCCACCACAAACGCAAAGTCTGCAAGCAAGAAAGCCACCAATATGAGCGACGGAGTAATCAAGAGACTTGTTTGACATTATAATAACTACGAAAGTTGGCTGCATAATGCCCCACCAAAAGACCCAGGGTAACCAGTAAGCAGACAGTTACCTGTCCACTGAATGAGAATACTGGAGGCTGGAGATATGGGAAGAGGGAGTGATAGAATGCCACTGCTTCAGCTGCTATCTAAATTAGGGAATCGCACATGGGAATATGTGCTCGAGGGCTTGGTGTTCAAGATCGTCAACCAGGCAATGATATACCAATCCGACTGGCATCACCAGTTCTATATCTTCCATCTGGAACTCACAAACAATGGCTCCTCCTCGCTTTTGCAGATATATATGCATGGCTACCGCAAACTGTCATTGTACTTTAACAATTTGTCACTTCACATCCAATCTCATTTGACTGCTGCAATCGTGAACATGATAGAATATCAGTATTCGCAGATAAATAGAGCACAACTTATGAACATGTGCTGATTTTCGAGTATGTTGCGGGGAATATATCATCATATGACTTTGGAGTAGACAACAAGAGGTATTGCCCATTTTGCATGACCTCTGAAGCACAAGATCAACCATATCGTGACACTCGGAAAAAACACTCCCATTCCATGTTACCACTTCAATTTGTGAGCGAACACTACCAGAATGTTCGCTATATTGTTCATCTGTTCATCTCGATGACATCAAAGAAGTTTCGAGGTCGCTAACTATATATACAGCTCCTCTATGACAATGACTCGGAGCGGTCTAAAAAAGCTTAGCCGATTTTAACACGACCATTTTGAACACGTTCAATACTTGGAATTCAGGCTTCAGTGTTTTGACCGCTCTAGTAAATACACCTTGCTATACTAGAAATGTGACATTGGCCTTTTCAACAGGTAATCAGGCAAAGTTTTGCAAAACAGGAAGTTGACGGGGCTGTTAATGGCGTGGGTTTGCTACGTGCAGAGTTTAAGAAACAATAAGGTGACGAGAATGGAATTGTCAATCCTGCTCATGGAACGAAAAGGGAATGCGAAGATGAACTGTCCGAATGCGAAGGAGGAGTCAAATCCCTGTTCTGAACAGGTAGTGAATCAAGTAGAAGGGTCCTCTAAGTACATGTAGAGTTGTTGGTTTGAAAATCCTTTACATAAGTGCGTCGAACTCCGGAATATCATAAATTAAGGTGCGATAGACGAATTTGGCCAATAAGTGTCAAGTGCTGGAGGCAACGTCATTGTTGTCTCTTTGAATGAAAGGCAGATTTGTAGAAGAGATGGTACTTTTGGTATAACTGCAACTTGTACTGTGATAACAGTACGATAAGACGTGTCACTTCTTGGCCCGATTGGGTATCTCGCGGGTCGAGCATAAGATAACGCTGCGGTGCATAAAGATACGGCCACGACCAACATTGGAAGGACGAACCCAAGAATCTGAACCTACAACCGGCAAGTTAGCAGATGACCTAGACGTCACTGCTAGCCCTTGTCACGTAGGAGATTCGCGGTATAGCTCTATACAATCTACTCTTTGGTCCATCTAAGCTACTTTTCATCCCTATCTGCATCTTTGCACACCGTAGACTAGCGTTCCGCGACATCTATGGGCAGTCGATTAACAGCGTCCATTATACTTTCCCATTTCACGGGCGGGTATACCGACAGGTATCGAAATTTGCATTTACGGCTACAATTTCCCTGTGGCCCGTAGTGCCACACCACCCTTGGAAACATCTCAACCTTACCAGATGAGTGAATCATCTCGTCTTTTATAGTCTTAGACTCCCATAGATGTTAAATGAAAATCAAATCAATCAAATCCCTGTGGCCCAAGGCTGCGAGCTGTACGTGTGGACGTAAGCATCACGATTAAACCATGTCACAGAACATTAGAGTTCCTTTGTTACTACCCAGTTATTCCAGCCAATTGTAGTGGGAAGAACGTGAAATTTTACTGAAGCGTTGTATGAAGAAGGCGGTGCCTGAAGTGTAAGGAGATTCATTTATTCGTTGACTCACGGAAAATCATAACATGTACAAGGCCCCTGAAATATAACCGACCACAATATGCTAATCATTCATCACCTCTTTTTACTTGTAGTCGTCGTTGTCTTCTTGTTATCGTCCTTCTTAGTGCTGGTACTGGTCACCCTGGCTGCTGATGTGATCGTTGAACGAGGGGCTTCCGTTGTTGCTGTTGATATAGCTTGTGTCTTTGAAGAATCATCTGATGAAGTAGAAGACCTGACACTTGTAGACAGTGTGGTCTTTGGGGGGCCGTTGATATGGTAATCCTCAAGCGCTTTCTCAAGTTCCTCAACATTGCTATAAGCCTCCATCGCCTCGAACTTCGCTATCTTATCCATAATGGATGATTTCTCATCATCATCGGTGCTAATAGCCTTGGACCTGTACTTTTCTTCCATTGGATCGATGAACTTGGTAGTTTCGGGGTAACCCCAGTCACCAAGGCTGGAAACGTTGAAGGCAGCCATCATATCGTGGTCTTCGTGAATAAGGTTGTGACAGTGGAACATGTAAACACCATCATAAGGAGCATACCGTGCAATGACTGTGACCTTCTCGTTCTCGCCGAGTAGGACAACATCCTTGAGCGCTTCCTTCTCGTAATCAAGAACAGGGCGCTTGCCACCAGTGCGAGAAAGAATTTGGAAGTCGACGAGATGGATGTGAACTGGGTGGGACCAGCCGCCACTGGAGTTCTCAAGCTCCCAGACCTCAACTGCGCCGCGCTGGGGCTTGGCCAAAATACGGTTGTTAACATCGGCAAAAGTAAGACCGTTGACAGTCCATTGTCCACCACTCTTGCCAAACTTAAAGCTTCGGTCTATCCCACTCTTCTTGGGAGGGAATGGAACAGTGCGCAAGGAAGAAGGAAGATTGCCATTACCTGCTTGGCTTGAGACGTCTTTGCCGACAACGAATTGCATGACCTTGTCAGTGGCAGCGTAGTCCTCGTCATGCTGCACGTCACGGCCGTTTTTGAGAGTAACATTCTTTCCAGCGTATTGGCTGAAGTCGAAAATAACTTCCCAACGTTCAGCCATAGAAATCTCAAGGTTACTGGTCTGTACAGGCTTGGTCAAGAGACCAGTATCGGCACCAATGACATGAAATGGAATCGCCTTGCCATTAGCCTCGAATGTGAGCTTGAAGGCTCGGCTGATAGAGGCATCAAGGAATCGGAGACGATATTTGCGAGGCTCGACCTGGTGGTAGGGCCACGGTTGCCCATTGACATGGATAACATCGCCAAAGAGTGAATCTGTTTCATCCTTGGGATCGAATAGGGTTCCGTCGCTGTTGTACTGCTTGGAAGACAGCGCAAGAAGCAAGTCGTACTTAGAGCCAGAAGGAAGACCAAGTGCATCCTCAGCAGGGTCATGTAGGATGTAGAAGCCAGCTTGGCCAAAATAGGCGTTTTCGGCAGTGTGATGAACGGCATGGTCATGGTACCATAGTGTGCGAGCGCTCTGGTGATTGGGATAGTCTAAAAGATGTCAGTGACTGGATGTATACTGAAGATGCAGCTGCCTACAATAGTCTTTGTACTGCTGGGGCTTAGTCACGTCCTCAGCCCATCCATCGAAGGGTGCTCGACTGTAAGAGCCGTGGAGATGAACCGAGAGATCCTTGTCGCCGTAATTCTTGAACCGTACAACTGCCTCTCGTCCTTTTTCCATGCGGAAAGTAGGGCCAGGAGACATACCATCGTATCCAACAAGCCTAGCAGGCTCCAATCCAGGGTAGACTTGCTGGGTAAATGGCTTGACATCGATCTCGTAGTAATCAATGGTATTACCCGTAGTCGCATTTGTGTAGGAGTACTTGAAAGCCTTGTCTACGGGGATAGGAAGAGGGTTTTGGAAGATCTGCTTGTACTCGGGGCTAAGCCACTTGCCATCGCCAGCCAACGCTTGTGAAGTCAAGAGGGCAGTAACGCCCAGGAAGGCTGATGTTCGCATACTGAAGAGCAGATATCAGATAAGCAAATGGGAAGAGATTTTTCCCAAAGCTGATGAGCAAGTAAGAGAAGATTTGAGCTGATGAGGGTACGAGGAAGGCAACACATGGTGAACTTATATACCCATCCTGCTCCCAAAATGCGGAAGCTCAGCCTGTTCGACTACATGGTGTTGGTGTTCTCGAGCAGCCCAGTCGACCACGCCATCTAGATTTGCCACGACACCATACTCGCGGAAGGCTCATGTCGGCGTTCATAGCAAACGCCTTTGTACGTTATCCCCAAGAGTGGAAGCCACATTTGCTAGGCCGCCTGACCAAGCGATAATACGCCTACAACCATGCCTTGAGGATGCTTGAATGGTGGATGCCAGGCCTCGGTAAGGCCGTGTGTAAAGCTTGGATGTTTAACGAGAATACTAAGGATAAAGACAGCCTGCGATACTTGCCGATACTAACTCGAAGGGTGTAGAGACCATCAAATCACTAATAGAATTCGGGTGTCCTCTTACGAACAAGGAAATCCCACCAGGATCCGCTCCTACTGAGGGCCTGTTGGTTCTGACCTGGCCATGCTCTATGCCTGATGCATACATACCACGCGATGCACGGAATAAGCTAACAATAAAATACATTTTTGGACAAGTAGGAGACGAGAGATCGAGAATGTCCAGATGGGTAACGACTGACAAGAGATGTGCCTAAGAGTTATCGCGAGGCTTGCCTCTTTCGACGTTGTGGCCAGGGGCCAATCAGCCACAGCTGAGAATGCGAATGTAAGTGCACGGCACATATGATAATTTCAGGACCTCTCACTCGCCATCCAGGTCTACCTTTGAGCTAGAGCCTGCAAGGACTGACATAGCTCTACTTGGAGTGCCACTGTGCAGACGAGGATTGGCCAAACGTCCAGAGGCTGCCTCGTGCTTTGAGCGGACCAAAATAGCTCACGGCTCCAGGAGAAACTATCAGGCACTATGCGGGGTCACTGCTATGCCCGGAGATGAGTCGTGTCGATAAGAGGGCTTTTTCGTGAAGAAAGCGAAAGGCTAGAGGTCTCGACTGAGGTTAAGAGCGGACGCTAAGCCAAAAGCTAGATATAATCACGTGATTTTGGATGAAACCCGAACGACATGTCAGGTTCGTGAGACTGGAACGACGATTCCTTGTCAGCCTCATATCGCTGTTTTACGACATTCCATTGGACTCTGCTGCAACATATTCTTTGTGACTCCTATCTTACCTTTCAACATGCGTGTGGGTGTATACTTATACAACCTCGATCTGCAAAAGTTTGGCAGCTTCTGACATGCTTCTCTTACACTTGATATGCGTAGAATACTATCAACACGAGGGAAAGCGTGCATGGAGCCCTTCAAGCTTGCTTGCCAAGGTGCCGACGCTGGGTGCCTTGACTTGGCTGTCGACTTGGCCATTGACTTGTCCACCGCTGTTCTGCTCACCCATCAGACGAATAATCCCTGTACTTAGCTCGTATCGGCAATGCCGCGGGCAATGCGGCTTGCGGCTGTCGATCCAGTTATGTTCCGAGCACTAAGCAGAAGACCGTATTCTCAAATAGCGTGAATATATCCAACCCTGTTTCACACAGAGACTTTGAATATAACTATATTCTCTTACGCTCGAACACGTTCAATTCGACTCGGGTCTCGGTTTACTCATTGAATGCAAAATCGCTGCAACAAAAAGTTGTTTTTTACAACGCATTTGATCAGATTCTCTGGCGACCATAATTCGTCTATGCCCATTGGCTCGCCTCTTTTCAATACATGGCTTGCAGTCGCCAAGGCTGTTTCCCGACTGCTGAAGCTTGGCCCTACAAATACGAGCAAATCTAGCTAATGGCCATGTTTGATGACTTCGAAAAGATTCTCATATGTCTACCAAAGATGCAAGACCCTTGCACCGCGTTCTTGTTTTCCCCGCGGCCCACACAATTGTGTAGGGCACCATCGGGATAGGCCCATAATCACGCTGACGGCTACTATCACCTATCGAATCCCAGATCTATGACTGCTAAAGCGCGATGTTTATCCGCTAACATGAGGTTGTCGCGTGGAGTAAATGATTGATAACCGACCTTAGCAAGTGTCCAAGACTATCCATCGTCTGGTCGACCTCTGCCGAACAACTCCTGGGGTTCAGATCTGGCCCCCCTGGCAGCAGGATGCTAATACTCTTTTGAGGCTCAACGATGCTCAGAGCTGAACCGCGTACCCGGAATAGTGCTCTACTACACAACTACCGACCGGCTGTCTATCCGACTAATGGAGGCCGTGTATGTAGGCATCTTTGGACACATTGCCTGGAACAACGCCCCTGATATGCTGTAATCCCTGCTAGTCACTGCTGTCTGCAGGTCAAAAAGCTGCAGTGTCAGCTGTTTTACACCTCGATCTGGAACGTGCGGCCTCCATCGATAGACGTCCTTGATGGCAATTCGCTTCGACTGGACTGCGTGCTATAATTGCTCTACCAACAACACAAAGCGATTCCTATCGTGCACCTATGTATAGCATCTATTGTGTCATTACAACCAACAAACTCTGCATGTGTTTCACGCGGAAAGCCACTCTACCTTCACCGCGTTGCGCTTGCGCACCCCTGCCACGGACTGGAGTGATTCATCAAGCTCCCCAAGTGTTTGGCATTTACCCACCACCATGAGTTAAGTACACTGTCAATACCGTAATCAGATATTAGCCTTAATTATGACAGAATTTCTGGCGGTAAGCGGTACCACAATTCTGTGTCTACCCTCAATCATTTGGACAGTGTTCATTGCACCACAACAAATTAACCTTGAGCTGCCTGTGTTGCTGTATGACAGCAACCTGCGAGTCGAATTGCCCCCTACAGGATGTCAATCATGTGAGGTTATCAAACAGTACTCCGAATACAAACAGCATGTGCAGACAAATTCCAAGTAGCTGCAGAACCGCAACCATGCATTGTCTACCGCATCAGCCAATGCACTGCCCCTGCATCATATCGAACGCAGCTGGGTGAACCCAAGGGGTTTCCAAGACTTTCTTAATAAGAAGCTTCCAGTAGTTGACAAGACTGCAGCAGATATCGCTCCTTTCATCACCAACAAGAACATTACAAGAAAAGAGTGCAAGTCTTGAGTGTCGGACAGAAACCACTATATCAGTATACTGTAAATGACTACAAGCACTAGTGGCGATCAGTGGGAACTATAACGGCAGAAGTCTTGTTTACCCCGCTAATACGGCCTCCATTATGCGCAGAAAGCGAGCGGGGACAGGAGCAGGAGCAAAAGCAATATTGATGGCAACACCAGCGAAACGAGCAGGGGCAGCAGCAGTGACAGCAGATACAGAATGCTATTACATAACAGAAGCACGGAGCAACAGCATTGCCGCGGAACCGAGACCGGAACCGGAACTCTTTCGTAAAGATAGAGTTGTGTCCACCGTTAATGGTGCAGTAATAATCAGGACATGAACACATCCCCTTTCCAAACTCCAACCTTCACCTCGATGCCACTCATGCCCACCATACCATCCACGTTCTTCTTGATCGACTCATTTATGGAATTCTCTAGGAAATCCAAGTCCTTCTCCGGAGCGCCTTCCTCATTAATAATCATTGTGCAGACAACCCAATCTCCCTTCCCATGTTGACCCTCCACTATTACTGGAAGTCCCTTCGGCTGCGCGTCTGGTGCGTGGTGATATAGACTCGTATAAACCATTGTTTTCGAATCGTGCAGGGCGTACTCTGCTCGCAGTACCGCAGAAAGCGCATTGGCTAGTAATGACACACGCTCTTGCATCTCAGAAGAGGGTCCAAAGCTTGGTGTAGAGGTAATGGTTAGTGTGATAAGTATGCAGTTCGGTGCTTCTGCAATTGTTGCATACGTCGCAGGAACTTCTTGGTATGTGTCTGCTTCAGAAGGCTTTGCTAGGTTGATTGGAGATTTAGATTTCAGCACAAATGGCAGCAGCTTCAAAGCTGTAAAATGTTGGATACCTACAATTTGCGCTTCGCTCGAATACTCCGACCGTAGGGCCAACAATTTCGAACACCATCGGTTCCCTTCCGACCCTAGGATCATCAGAAAGTAGCACAGCTTCCTCGCCCTCTTCCAATACTCTAGTGTTCTCGAGGTCTAAGCGCTGGGGTATATTCTGGAAAAGTTCGGTGGCGAGAAGTCTGACATCATCCAAATAGATGGTGTAGAAGTACTCTTCCCTGCCGTCTCCGTCTGAGCGCTTATAGCGTAGCACTTGAGGGGCACCACCCAGACTAGCATCCTTTGGAAGACTGAGAATATCTCGCATATGCAGTTTTGTCCAGCGTCTGAAGAGATCTTGGTTTTCTTTGGTATTTTCATGAAGCCTTGGCCGCACGATGGCAATGCCTGAACGTTGGGCAGTGGGAAGCTTATGAGTGTCGTTCATATTGTCGGTCCGAATGGGGATCGTTTTCCAGGTTTCTGGTATGTTGTAGCTTATGAGTTGGTAAGATATCCATGTGCTTCTTCTGTACTTAAGGGCAAATGCAATTTTTAGCGGAAAAGGTGGAGTGCCGTTGATGCATATGCAGTCATCTCCAGATCAAGATTGTGGAACACAAGAACAACATGAAATGGGAGCCAAGTTACACTTGAGGAGGAAGGGCAACTACTAGGGAAGTGTATGTTCTCTGCTAACAAATAGGCCGGCCTTCTTGCTGCTGAAGCTTGAAGGTATATATCGTAGGCTAACACATGTTATTCTATGCTATGTAGGCAAATCCAGCATCTCAGTACCAGACTTGTCAAAGAACAGTCAAATAAGCCAGTCTAGCTACATTGAGTTAAACACCAGCCTTTACAGGCTTAGCACTTCCTAGATAGAGTCAAGCAGGCTTGGTTTACTTGTGTTCTGACAAGACTGCTCAGCACAAATCATCTAATATATCTAATCCATCACGTTGCGGATGCCGTTGAGGGTCGATAAGCAAAAAAAGTTGACAGAATACCGAAGCTATCATAACATACAGCTTGACGTCACATATCGATTGGATCTCCATAACGATTGTCGGTGTCAATGGAAGATCGATGAGCAGAGGGTGAACACCATTCAAGAACAATGCAGTCTCACGCTAGTTACTAGCGCGAACAACAACGGGAGATCGACCACACCATGTTCCCCATCTACTTCGCGCTCTTCTCCCTTGCTTTACACACCCAACATGCCTCGTCCACCGCCCTGCCGCCACTGTGCCCTGTCCCCGGCAATATTCGCCGGTTTCTTCTCCCTTATCCTCCCTGCCACCGGTCTTACTCGCCATTATGTAGCCACGCACTCTTTGCTGCCACTATCGTACACTTGCATCATCAGTATCATCACGTTCATATTCTATGGATATGATAAGGTGCAAGCGCGGAACCTGAAATGGCGGATGCGGGAGGTGATACTGCACCTTCTTGCGCTAGTCGGTGGTTGGCCTGGCGCACTGGTGGGAATGCACTTCTTCCAGCACAAGACCAGGAAGATAGCCTTTCTGGTGCCGTTCTGGGGTATCGTTGTGGGCTGGCAAGGTGTGTTGTGGACGGGTTTGCATGATAACCAGAGTCAGGTTACATTTTGATAGTAGGTAGGTAATGCTATGGATGAGCAAAAAATTCCAACACCATACGCTATGCTGTCTCGTCGCTCATTGCTCATCACTCATTAAATCGTCAAGCCATCACAATTTCTTCTCGTTCTCCCTCGACACCTTCTCAGCACCCTGCTTCGATAAACCCTTCAACGTCTGCACTCGCTCGAGCGCAATGTTCGAGTATGCTTGTACTGTATTCCGCGCGGAACTTGCGTTGGTTTGCACGGTATCCTATACGTTGCTCGCGACTCGCACTACAAACACAGGCACATTAGCGACCTGTGAATGGTCTTGTTAGACTGTCTGCAGCCTCGCCTGTTGCTTCGCCAAGGGGGTTCTGGGTTGCGCCACCAGCGAGGTTGCTGATGCCTTTCTTGAGCTGAAGAGGGTCGGTTTGGTCGGATGTAGGGATCTTGTTGATCTGGTCTAGAGATTGTCAGCGACCTGATGCACATGGGACGACAGTGTTCGTTGCTGTGTATGTACCTTTGGCGACATAGGAGAGCTTGTTCTCGCCCATCGACTTGAGGGCTGCGAGCTCTATCTTACGCTTAAGCTCTGGTGGGATACCGAAGAGGAAGACAGCCAGGCCGACAAAAGCGATGACGCCAGCGAGGACAGTAAAGAAGGTTGCGGCAGCCATCGTGGGAAGTGTGGATAGTACTAAGGGGGGTTTTGCGAAGTTGATGATATTCCTAGAGATGAAGAAAAAACCGAAGAAAAGGCTTTGTGATATAGTGATTCTGCTTAACAAGTTTCTTGGAGTTTACTTTGATGCGAGTGATGTCATCTCTGCACTTTCTCCCAAACAACCCCTGGGCATATTCCTTGTTGCCCTTGCCTGAGTGCCACAGTCAAGTTTCCAGCTTGGCAAGCATGTGCAAGCGTGGAACCTTTCCTGGAAGAAACGACGAAGGGCCATTTTCGTATATGTTTCGTCTCGTTTAAATGTGAAGATTAAATGTCTAGGGCTCGCACAGTCAAGATGGTATTCTTTGCATTGTGCAAGGCTGATGTGTGCAAGATTTTGTTTATCAACAATGAGAGACCAGCCCAGCAGTTGAACAATTGCTAATAAATAAGACAGAGAGATACTTGGCAGCCTGCATCATCTCCGTGCACAATAAGTGTCATCTCCGTAAATATCATAGCCTTACGAACCGATATGCCTGAGGCGCGTGCGTTGAGGTTCTAGCTCAGCTGCGCCTCAGAATACGCCTGCCGCCAACCCGCAAGGCGGAGACCAGCAAGTGCGACTCCACAGCCGCACAGGAGCTTCAACTCGTTCTCCAAGACCCTGCAGAGCCTATTACTGACACTTCTGCGCCTACGTTCACAAATTTCCTTCGAACTCCTCCCCCCCTCTCTTTTTTTTGTTTCACCTACACCCATTGTTATTGACTTTTGACGACCTACCCCTCATCACCCCCACCATCAGCTGCACGCTGCCAGATAGGCCAGCCCGTCTTACTTTCAGCCCCCCGAACCACCCAGTAATCTTGTTGCTGCGACTCTTTTGCCCATTATGAGTTGTACTCCTCTCTCGTAGCCCGTGTTCGTTCTACGAAAAATCTACTGACGCGTTATCACAGTGACAAACATGCTCAACAAGCTGCATGGCCAGCCTGATAGCTATGACCGCAAGTCAGTGCCTTATAAGATGCCCCCACACTCGAATTCTATACTGAGCAGAGCAATCACAGGTCGCGCTACAAGTTTGGAAAGACACTGGGCGCTGGAACTTATGGTATCGTTCGAGAAGCTGACTGCCCAGACGGCAAGGTCGCGGTCAAGATCATCTTGAAGAAGAATGTCCGTGGTAATGAGCAGATGGTGTACGATGAGCTGGAAATGCTGCAGAAGATGAAGCATCCGCACATTGTCAAGTTTCACGACTGGTTTGAGTCGAGGGTATGTACAGTCTGAAATGCGGTGCGGAGTGGATGGCTGACAGCTTCTAGGACAAGTATTACATCGTTACCCAATTGGCAACGGGAGGAGAGCTTTTCGACCGTATTTGCGAGAAAGGGAAGTTCACTGAGAAGGACGCCGCCGAAACAATTCGTCAGGTCCTCGATGCAGTCAACTATCTCCACCAGCACAACTGCGTTCACAGAGGTATGGCACTCTAATACTTGACTGACTGTCTACGCTTACATTGCACAGATCTTAAGCCAGAAAACTTGCTCTACCTTACACGCGAACCCAACTCCTCCCTTGTCCTTGCTGACTTCGGTATCGCCAAAATGCTTGACTCAAAGAATGAGGTGCTGACTACCATGGCTGGCTCATTTGGTTATGCTGCACCCGAAGTCATGCTGAAGAAGGGACATGGCAAACCTGTGGACATGTGGTCCATGGGAGTTATTACTTACACATTGCTCTGTGGTTACTCTCCATTTAGGTCCGAGAACCTTGCAGATCTGATTGAAGAGTGCAAGAACGGCCGTGTCGTCTTCCATGAGCGTTACTGGAAGGAGGTCAGCAAGGACGCAAAGGATTTCATCACGCAGTTGCTGCAACCTGACCAGAACAAAAGACCAACTAGCGAGGTAGGCAATGAATCGATTCACTTGGGACCAGCAACTGACAGGCGTAGGATGCGCTCAAGCATGTCTGGCTCAGCGGCAAGACTGCCAGCGATCACAACTTGCTGCCCGAAATCCGCGCGTATGTCGCCAAGGCTCGTCTCAAGCGTGGTATCGAGCTTGTCAAGCTTGCGAACCGCATTGAAGCCTTGAAGATGCAGGAAGATGAGGAAGAGACTGTGCCAGGCGAGGCAGACATGCCTGCCAACGCATTAGAGACTGCCGGTGAGGCAATCGCAAATCACACAACCAGCAAGTCCTTAAACACAACAGATAACCCAACTGGCACTGGTGCTAGCGCGACTGGTAAGGGACCTGGCCGTCTTAGTAGAATTGCGAAGGGGGCCATCTTCCGTGAAGTTGTCCTGGCTAAAGTCCGCGAAATGAAAGAACAAGAAGCGCAGAAAGAGTTCGAAAAGACCGCAACTGAAGCTGCGTCTTCTAAAAAGAGCTGAACAAAGCCTTCAGACTTTTGATGCACCTCTCACATTCAGTCTGCAAACATGATTGGGTTTGCTGCGATACTTAGCGGAGGTTTCTCATTGCTGTTCAAATACCCTGAGGTAGCGCTAGGGCCTAGTTTCTAGACACCACAATGCTATTTTGAGCGACGACCCCTGATTGCTATTGCAAATTCTTATCATTTTTGGCTAGTGGAGATGATTTTTTTGTGCAAACCATGGCGCCTGTGAATGTTGTTCTACTGGGAATGAACCTATACCATCTCTAGTACTGATATAGACTCCTAACTCGGCTGTCAACAATCCTTTGTATCACTAGAAGAGCTACTACTTTTCTTGTCATCCATGGCCTAGGACCTACATACGACAGCAAATGCAATCGCAATCGCGATCACAGTCACAATCACAATCAATGTGGTTCGAGAATTGCTTACAGGGCTGCACGTGACGAAGCACTAGCTCATCCTGGCCGCAACACCACCGCGCGTCGCAGTCGTTAGTCGCGATCCGTAGCCAGTTCCAGCAACGCAGTGCACCGGCACCACGACCTTAGAATTCCCTGAAAAGCCCAGGAAACCGCTCTGATAGCCCACGCGACTACGAACACGCGAAAATGGAGAGTGCGTCGAAGCGAAAGGCGGGTAACGCTGCGCTGAGCCCTGGCGAGGGTCGGCCTGCAAAGCGACAGAAAGCGCCGGTACGTGCACGCCCCAATTGTGCGCAATGGTGATGGCTGCACCGCCGGCGATGTGTGGAGAGGTGCACGCTGTATTTGGCGCGATGCGGGATGGGCACTTGAACGTGGGCGCGACACCTCCCGTCTGGGGTCGACCTACGGGCAGCACTTCACACCACCGAGCGACCGCCGCGCGAACATCAGACATCGCCTCTGTGCAGCCCGATATTGAGGATATGAGATTTACGAATAACGAGAAACACCCTGCTAACGATGCCTTTTGTGTATGTAGAGCGCCGGGGGAGAAACAGTCGAATCAACAACAGAGATGGGCTTGAAGTTCCTGGACAGCTTGAAGCAAGCCAAAGACAAGACGTAAGTGCACCTGGAACACCTTTTGTGGTGAAGGAAAGCAAGACTGACTCTGAGCAGAGGACGGCCTATTGCAGTGCACTTCATGACTCTCCCAGATAGGGTGGGTTATCCCATGAGCTCCACTCCCCCTACGCTTAAACGTTCCACTCATGATGCCTGTGTAGAATGAACTGCCGGACTACTATGAATTCACGAAGCTGCCAATTGCGTTGGATACCATCGAGGTATGTCCACAGTCCCTTTTACTACTGGAAGATTGATGTAGATACGCCCTGCACGATTCACTTGCATAGCTATCCGATTCAGACTACGAGCATCTGCTGAACGGTAGCAACAGCAACCACAATCTCATTGTCAGCACGACCTCACAATACTATACTAATCTGATCGAACAGAAAAAACTTATCAACGGCGAATACACATGCCTTGCCCAAGTCGAGAGCGACTGCAAACGGCTCGTAAACAACGCAAAGGCATACAACGATAAGAAGTCTATCATCTATGAGGATGCTGAACGACTCCGGAAGACAGCATCAAACTGGATGGTTAAACACAACCCTGCCTACCGGGATGGCAACTATGTTGCAGTCGCTACACCTGTGCCAGGCGAAGAGAACGTACCACCTGGAAGACCGATCCCACGTATTGCATCCACCCCGAGAGCTGCCGCTACACCTACACCTGCATCCACAGTGGCTACTGAGCGACCTCGACGCGCCGCAGCACTCATACAGCCAGAGACACCTGCTCCCTCGAAATTGAGGCAGTCAGCGTCCGCTGCACCGGAATCAAGATCTTCTGCTACACGAGGGGCTTCCAACCCGTCATTCCAGCATGCACAAGAACAGATCATCCAGGAAATCATCGATTATACAGATCCAGGGTACGACGATCTGTACACGATATCGTTGCTTTGCTAACGAACCTTCAGTGGCGACTTGGCTATCTTTCAACCATTCCTCAACCTTCCTACTCGTGCTTTGAAGGACTACTATCAGCTGATCAAAGATCCCATGTCACTAACAGCTATTAAGAAGAAGGTGCAGGGTGTAGTGGGCCGTGATGCACCTACCGGGCACACGCTCTTCAAGAGCTGGGATGCTTTCGAGAATGCAATGAGCCTTGTCTGGAAGAACGCACGTATCTACAACGAAGATGGAAGCGAACTTTACAATCTCTCGCTCGAGCTCGAGGTATGTAGCCAGAAGGCAGTGGCCGATACTGTGATTGACGTGACTAGGAAATCTTCAACGAGAAGCTCACTGCCATGAAAGCTAAGGTTGATGAGCCGCCACAACCCAAACTCAAACTCAACATGTCTGGTGCAGCACCGACGCCAGCGCCTAAGCAGCAGCTTAAACTAAAGCTTAGGCAAAGCCCAGGGTCGGGCTCGAACACTCCAGCTGGACGTGATTCCGCCACACCCGGTTTTATAGTAGACAACGAAGCGCTGCAGCGGCAACAACGTCATGTCAATGATAGCATGGGTGGGCGACGGTCGCGCCCAGCAGACAAAGCTACCACGCCGGTAGCTTCAAACCCATTCTTAGTGACAAGAGGGTCATCCACCTTCGCCCCTATACCTGCTGCGCAAACAAGAACTGCTGGTTCACCAACAATGAACGGTGCGAGGCAGGACATGCACTCGCCAGCATTGAGTGCAGTCAGGTCTGGTAGTAATGCTCCAGATTCACAACGGCTGAGTGTCCCTACTCAGACACCACTTCCAGTCATGGCGCCGCCACAAGCCATCTCACGTCCCACAAGCGGCAGCCCTCACCCCAACGGTCTTTACAGCCAGCAAAACGGTATGCCTACTCCTGGTTTCCAGCCACCGACACACTATGTACCGCCATCAATTCCACGCACCGACGTCTTCCGCAAAACGCCACTTAAAAGTAAGTCATCTTCCAAATCTCCTCCAACCACTCACTGACACCTCCTAGAAACAAGCGAGGCACTCATTCCCAGCCTAACCCTCAACACACACCCAGCTCTCAATCTCCCCAACCCCTGGACCATCAACATCCCCGCAAGCAAAACCAAAACCCACTACAGTGCTACTGTTGCCATTTCACCCACACACTCGTACCTCCAGATCACACCTAAAGTCCCGATCGCCTTGACAAACCGTCTCTACCGCCTCTTTGTTATGGTCAACGGTAACAAGACATTCGAAGTCAACCGCGTGCCCGTTACTGCTGGCATTAACGGTGGTGCGGAAGGATTAGGGGTCGAGAGCGGAAAGAAGAAGGGTGAACCGGTCTTTGAGGCAAAATTGGTCGGTGGAGTCAATAGAATTGAAGTTGAGATTGTGGCAGAGAAGGTGGATAAAGAGAGCGAGGCTGAGGGCGGGAAAGATGCGGTTGAAGTTGAGAAATGTACTGTTTTCTTGCACCTGGCGAGGCAGGGGTATTAACAGCATCGCCGGGAAGGGACGAATATATAAAGACTACCTACAAGGGAGAGTCTTGTGGATGCATCGTGCCCCGAGGCGTTCGGGTGTTGGAGCATAGGAAGCATATGGTACGCTTTGGGTGTGATGGGTCTGGGAAGTTATAGGTGTACTCTTGCCTTTTTCATCGATCATAGAGGTATCTCCCCGAGTACCTCCTGTTATCATTGGCATATGCCGAGTCCTGACATATAGTCAGGCTTAGGAATCAAACCTCTTCATGTTTTTCAGTCAATAAGGTCGATTGATTGGACTTGTTCTCATCCAAAGGACGAGGGACATGCTGCGATTTAGCTTCAACAGGTCTTGCCATAGCACTCTGTCAAACGCAAGAATGTCTCAAATTATCGTGGCTTCGCAATAATTTGGAGATGTAGTCGAGGCCTTCTATACTGCTAGTCGGCGGCTGATAGGGTCAGTTTGGCCACTGTATGAAGAAGCTGGCAGTCTTGCAGCAGTGTACCGTGTGATCGAGAGATTTGTCTGCACCGTAAGAACACTTTGTGTTGGCATCTTCATGATTAGATCTTACGCGGCATTATGGAAGTCTGCCATTCGACGACCTCAGAGCAAGGACGCGTGGTAGAACTGCGTGTGGCAAACCTAGCTCCTCTGAGCCTTGCCTGAGTTGTAGTGGAGGGCCCTGCCGATTGTACCATTGGGACAAATTGGCACGCTTCCGCAACCACCAATCTAACCGGATGGCCCTGGACATGTTTCGGAAGATAGCTTTCACACCTGAGAATGTAGATTATTGCGCTGCCTCTTCTAGAGTTGACGAGTTGGGTACCCTGGCATTCGCGGGCCTGTCGATCTCTATCACTGCCAGCCACGCCAGTATGATAAGGGATCTATCTTGCTTTGATGTTGTAGGCCTCGATGAATCCAAGACATTCTAGAGAGGGGCCCGCTGTGACGATTGGGATCCGTTGCTCCTTAGGTACCAGAAAACAGATGTGCTGTCGGTGCACATGTGAATATGCCTCTGCTGTTGTTCTGAGCGTTTGAGGGTTTGCTGCAGGCCCCGCCATCAAAATTTGAGAGTCAGGATGTTGTGAGCCCTGTATATTATGTAGTTTTGGGCCATTCGGATAGGCCACAAATCCGCAGGAGACTCTCCTGTTGCCGTCAACGAACTGCTCGGACCTGTCTGGAAAGATGTTCACGCCCGTTGGTAGTGGAAGCTGACTCCGCCATTTCTTGAACAAATCAACGACAATCTTTTTAGGATATCCTCTTGTTGGTCCGCGTCTACAACCCAGTGTATAATGTGGTTTGGCCAGAACGATTCGAGAATATCAGGCAGGAGCGTGTTCGGTCTTTGTATCTCGGGATGGGGCCGCTACGGACTCCCGGAGCCACTTTGCCTTAGGATTAGCTGTTCGTGCGCCTCGCCAAAGGTTATTCCTGACCGATGATGTGAAGATGCGCTTCAATTATCCATTTGGTCTCTTCTAGTGTAGTCTGCACTGAAGGAAGTCATGCGTTTTTGTAGAATGTTACTTTTCGAATGGGTTTCCCAGATCGGTAATACGCATCATGCGGCGATCGTAAGAGCCCTGTCAATGGCATCAATGTACCATCCTACCCGGGCGTTCACTCCGCTGCTTAAACTGCTGGAGGATATTTGGCCTGCCCAATTAGGAAATGATCTTACGGCATACTGGCATACATCGACGGAACCCCACAATTTAGCCTGATGGGTTCTTCAAAAGGATCGAATACTAATAAGCATAATAGGCTCATGATCTACGAGGTCCAAAGTCTTCGTCTCGTTCTCCCACAGACTCGAAGAGCTCCCAGACACCAAAAGTATATCGTACACGATGGGTGATAGCACTCAACCCCCGAACAATGGCATCTCCAAGCAACCAGGTATCATGGTTGTGCGGCCAAGTCTTCATAAAAAGACTACGGAGAACGCTGCGATATTCAAGCGTTGGACTGTCATGCACTTTCGCGATCTCCTCAATCTTCCACCCCTTCCTGACACCGAAGGCATCAGCCGAGCTCTCCGCTTCACCAACACTAAAGGCGATCTGTTCTATACCATCCATGCTGACGATATCCAAATATGGAAAACTCAAGCTTATTATGAAGCCAGTAGGCGTTTGGATCTTGAGAACACACGCCCACTGGAAGAGGGCGAGAAAGCAGTATTGCCTGCCTCCAGCGACCTAGGCCCGCATGACGAGCCAATGGTATGGAACCTTGTCAACGCAGAATTCGGCATTTTTACAGAACATCTCCCTTCGAACTCCGGACAAAGCACAGAAAAGTGGTTGTCATCATATCAATCCTTCCCCCTTTCCCTCCTCTCCCGCTCCGGCTCATGGTTCTCAGCACCGCCATGTTTACTCATCACACTCACCTATACCTCTACTGCGCCTGAAGATGAAGAAGAGGAGCACAACCCACCAAAAAGACTGACAGATATGCAGTCCGAAGTGGCATCTTACTTGTCTTGGGACTGTGCACATGGGGGCCCCGTCAGTGGTATTGTGTATACAAGTCTCTATCGCCACGCCTCGAATGCACAGCCAGAAATGCACCCCAATATTGCAGAAGGTACAGATGGGAATGGAAAATGGGTTGCTTGTATGATGGTTGAGGGTGAGATCAGTCGGGTGCTGAGGACACAGCTAAAAGTCGATCTGGATGATTTGGTGGATGATGTGGTTTGCAGAGAGAACTGCAAAGAGAGCTACAAAGATAAGAAACCAGATTGGAGCATCAAGGTTGGAGTTTGGAAGGGAGAAGTATTTGTATCTTAGTTTGCCTCTATAAATCCATGGTGTACCAGCAAACGGGCGCGTGTCAGCCGCAAGTATGCTTACTAGAAACCGTGCAGATGACAATGGGCTGTACAGTTGCAGTCCCATTGTATTGCTGATGGTTGTAAGGTATGGCCGTGGTGCGGCAAAGTGGCTTTCAGAAAAGGAAGAAGCATCAGGTTAAAAAGGGCTTCATTCATGGCACCCATATCTGCTCCACGCTCCGACAGATAGTTGATGATCTCTTCGCTCAAATTCCACAACCCATCTAGCGTAGTTTCTGAAGCAATAGCAGCAAATAAAGGGGATCCTCCGCTACTGTATTTTGCTTTCATGTTTGCATCGTGGTGAAGTAGTTGTGAAACCACGACAATGCGCCCAGCAAGGCTCATTTGGCGGAGAGGGGTCTCGCCGTGCTCGTTCCTTGAATTTGAGCTGGCGCCAGATGCAAGTATCAAACAAGCAATCCTGAGATGGTTTACTGGTTTAAAGCGGTGTTTCTATCGACATCCACAACATCCATCTTGCCGCCTAGACGCTTGAAGCGACTCACAACCTCTTTGGCGTCAAAGTGAGTCAAGAGATGGGAGAACGAGGAACGGAGTACAGCCTATCCAACCTGATACATTGGGATCATCAACTTGTACTAGCAGGCATTCGATCAATTCTGTAGGTGGATATTGCAGCTGAAGAGCGAAGTGTAGTGGTGTACGTGTCATAAAATTCTCATTAGCATTGACCGATGCGCCAGCGGCAACCGAAAACCGAACGATCTGCATGGAAAACTCCAGTCTTTTCTAGACTTGGTTTCCATAGATTGATTTCGAAACTCTTCTTGGTTGAAAAGAGCCAAAAGCGTTGAGTTGAGAAGGTCCTGCTTGTTAGCAGCAATTATAGTTGTACGTGTTTTAGCTCTTCCATCAAATATTGTACCTACTCCAAAGGCTAGACACGAACGGCCACAAGGAATATTGCTCAAATCGTATGCAATCTGGGCATGTCGGCAAATCTGTTGCTCATCGTCCTTACAAGCAGCCGAAGCATGTTCGGGGATTGTCTAGATAGCCTCCGTTTTGAGCCTCTCCTATCAGCAATACCAAAATTGGCAGAAATACCGAAAAGGTTCAGCTTTAGGCATCTCAAAGGAGTTACCGGCTGACGGCATCAATTGCACACAAAATAAGCGTATTTTGAGATATCCGTGCGATTGACATCCTGAACAACAAATTACTTGTCAAGGGTATTTGAAACCCATTATACGTCAAAGACTACGAAGCCTTTGGTGCTTCCGTCTCTACCTCTACATGCGCGCTTGCGCCCTCCTCCTCTCCGGTTCCTACCTTCTTTAAGGCCGTTTGTCTGTAGGCGTACCACATTACGGTTACACTGATGATAGCCAGACCCCCAAACAATATCAAGATTTGATATCCATATTTGTACTTCGGTGCGTCGTAAGTAGGAAAAAGGACTAATGGCACCCAAAGTACCCATGAATATGAGACGACGTTCGCGGTAGCAACCAGAAGTTGTCTTACACTGGCATCCGAAGCATTTATACGTGTGGCCCAGCTGATTAGAATCGGAGTTGCTGCTGAGCCACAATATGAAAGGTAATACGCAAACATGAGTGCGCCCTTAGGAATATGCCATACGGACAGCAGGATGTTGGAAAACATCATCAACAACTGGATAACAACAACCATCAGGTAATTTTTTCCGGTATGATCGGCGATAATGCCACAGGTGACGGTGAAAACTATGTTCAAGGCATTGCCACCGGTCGGTAGATAGTTGGTTTTCTCGACGCTGTATCCGGATGCTTTCAACCACAGATTGAAGTAGCTGGTCGCAGTGTGACATGCCGCAACCATGCTACAGTATGCGTCAGTGTTGCTACGCGCTAACTTTCGGGGCTTTGACTTACGTGTACGGGAAAACAAAGATCCAAATCTTCCATCCCAGAAACACTCTTTTGATCTCTTTCCAGGTCAACTTGGTCTGCTCTGTATGTCCAAACCTTTCAATTCTCTCAATACCATACTTGACATGCTTCGCGAGGGTGTCAGCCATGCCAGTTTTTTCGTACCTGTGACGACTTACCTCGGGGGAAAAATAAAACGCTCTCGTGTTGTGTGGGCGATCAGGCAAACCAAAGAATCCCCAGATTGCAATAGGGATACTGATGACGGCATCCATGATGAATAACCAGCGCCAGCCGGCCAGACCATGACGTCCGTTCATGCTTGAATGAAGACCTCCCTGGAGATATCCGCTGAACATGCTTGCAATGGACTCAACCTGGAGAAGGATTGCAAGGCGCTTGGTAAGCTCCTTGGGACCGTACCAACTGCCCAGCATGGCAATGTAACCGGGAAAGGAGCACGCTTCAAAGAGCCCAATGAAGAAGCGGAGCGCGTACATCTGTACAGATCAGTCAATTAATCATGTCTGGAATGAAACGTTTGAAAGATCCAGAAGGGGGTTCTAGATATACTTACAACTTTAATATTACTTGTGAAAGCCATGCCAATGGTGAACATCGACCAACATAACTCACAAGTTGGTATCAAAACAGAAGATCTCACCAGGCTCAACTGCGACATCTGCGCTGGCACGCTGCCAACCATGATTCCCAAGCTGAACCAAGTATTCAACCAATTTCGTTCGTTGCCGTAAAGGTGTAAATCTTCCTTCATTCCACTAACAAACGCATTGCTGTAGTTCGTCTGATCGAGATATTTGATGAAGTAACCAAGCAACACTGTGGGAAAGAAGATTCGGTCCAGTCTTGTTACATAACGTCGATACTCCGGTTCACCTTCAACAGTATCCCAGACATACCCGACAATAGAACGCCACCAGCTTGTAGTCTTGGAGCCAGTAGAATAGGTGTCATTTCCTTCTGCCGATATAGACGTGTTTTTCAAGTGGTTGTCGCCTGAGGCAATATTTAGAGCGGCTACTCGGTTTATGTTCTTTGAATCAGCCATAGTAGCTATCGAACAACGAAAGGAGAAGAGAAAGCTGTTACAACAATCAGATCCCAAGACTATCGTTGTCTTATGATGAAAAATGAACGCAATTCTGGCCATACATTGCGTACATTTCCTAGTCGAATCTGTAATCAACAGTTTGAATGCAACTGGCTCAATCTTGCAGAAACATCAATAGTCGCTCGGCAAACCCGAACATAACCCGGTAACTATACATTGCGATGTCGCAGGCTTTCCTATCTGCATGGCATGGCCATCTTTCTTCTCCACGTGGCACCCCGGATCCAACGATTTTCGGAAACAATAGCCCGATTTTCATGCCCCCAGGGTCGCAAAAATACTCTGGTCAGACAATAATCCAATTGTTGGGGTTCTATGTCCCCGATGTCGTGCTTTTGGCCCGCTATGTCATTCGCGACTAGCGCGTCATTGACTCGCAACTCTCTTATCTACAATATCCTGACCAACGAATATCGTGTCGATGAGTTTAATATAACAATCTTCATTGTATGCTATTTTATATTGAGTAAGGTTGCTTACGATTCGGGTCTCGATATGAAAATTGTGCAGCGGCATACTGAGTTGAGTTAGAGTACACACGCGGCATTTCTTTAAATTGTTCCCAACAGGCAGCATTGGATAGAGAGGACGTATAGTTACTGTGATTGAACTTCAGATACAACTGGACAACACTAGTAGGTAATGCATCGCAACCCCCTAACATTTGTATCCGAATACTAACCAGTTCCTGCTCTTAGCATCAAGTTGGACGAATCCGAGATTTTAGACAGTATGGAGCCAAAAATCCTTCGCATAGTCCTCGAAAATGTTGATTTTCGCCTTCCCACACAAGTAACGGACGACAGTAGCGTGACGGCACTCAAAAGCCTTGTTCTTGAACCGCTGCTCCGGTGGCGACCTGGTGGCTATGTACAGCCAGGTCTCTTCAAGGAATGGTCCAACTCTCCGGACGGCAAGGTCTGGCACTTCAAAGTTCGCGATAGCGCAACATTCCACGATGGTGCAGTTTGTACTGCTTCACATATTGTGACTTACATCGACGGCCTACTCAATTCCAGAGACTATTTCGACATGCCTTGGAGCTATAGTCGGTATTTCGCTCATGCAAAGATAACAGCAGAAGATGACCGCACAGTGCGTATTGCAAACCCAGAGCCTTTTGCAGATGTACTGGATATACTCTGCGAGTTCTGGCCTGTCCGATGTGCAGTAGATGGTAAGCCGGTGCTTGGAACTGGACCTTACAAAGTGCTGGAATTCGAGCGGGAGGCCGGTATCGGAAAAGCCACTCTACAACATATGCACCTGAGTCGGAATAACAGCCCTCATGTTATAATTGCAACTCAAGAGTCAGATGCGGAAAAAAGACTGCAGCGTCTTAGGGATGGCAGTGTCGATGTTGCTCTCAATCTTGAGCGAGCAGAAAACCTCAAATCTATCAACTTCGATCCCACGCTGAAGTGGGGGACAAAGACGAGCACACTCTCAGCCATGTTCTATCTAAATTGCACGGAAGGCATATTCCACGCCCAGGATGCACGTCTAGCTGCTAATCTTGCTATCGACAACGAAGCACTAGTCGAACATGTTTACCAGGGCCTTGCAACTCCCTCAGCTACGATCGTGAGCCCTTTCCACCTCGGATTCGCCGAAGCAAACTTAAAACCCAGCCTTTATGACCCGAAAAAGGCCCGAAAACTGCTTGAGCCTCTAGATATCAGCAGTCCAATCATACTGCGTACACCCACATATATGCCTGAACATGCAGAGAAGATCTCTAGCTTTGTATCCTCCTCGCTCCAAGCAGTAGGCTTTCAAGTCGATGTTCAAGTCGAGACTAACCGTCCTGAATATGCTAGATCTATTGGGCTTCGCAAAAACATCGGCGATTTAGCACTTTTCGATTCAACACCAAACAGCACTTTCCGTGTTCTCGACGACAAGGTTTCCAGCATAAGTCGGAATACATGGTGGTTGGGTTATCACGACGATGAGGTTCAAAGTCTTATTCAAAAAGCCAGAAACAAAGTAGAAGGAGGAGAGAGGAGAGCTGCTTATGCGGAGTGCTTGAAGAGGGTGCAACATAACCCACCTTGGTTGTACATAGCTCATCCAAATATTGTGTGGGCCTCGAGACATGGTGTAAAGATTAGTATTGGGCACTCGGGTGTACTCGTAATTGGATAGAATGGTGAACATATTATGGTGTGCTGCAACCGAGTGGTCGCAGATACGTCTGACGTAAAGATCTCGAAGACTGATATGCTGATGTTGCTACTGTAACAGCAGCGTCATTTTCAAAATTTACCTTGTGTTAGCTGCGAGTCTTCACTTCCACTACACTACCCAATCAAATGCCCTTACACACATCTTCCTCCTACATATCTCTCCTCCTCATCTTGTCCCCAATCTCCTTCGCAGCTCCCTGAACTCTCACATCGCATTCTCCAGCTGTTTTTTATGGAGACGCATTGATTGTGTATTGATCAGGCATCAATAGTTCTGCGTGCTGTCAAATCGGTGACTGTCGGGTTAGACGAAATACGCTACTGATCACGTCATTCATCGCCTGACTCTGAATATTTTCTTAGTTTCCGCTATCGATACTAGGTTGATCATTATGTCTTGTTCCCAAGCTAAATACGTTGAAATTGATTAAACCAAAACCTCATTTGTGGTAGACGACATGACTGTGGGCTTGTAGACATCATAAACCCAGCTGCAACTTGCGGATCCCAGCCACTTCCATTGTAACGGACCACGAACCGTATCCGAGACCTTAAACTCATTCCATACATCTCTGATAGATATTGCTCTTCGTATGCCGACAACCAGAAAACGATATGAACGATAGTCCAGACATCGCTTGCCGCTTAGTCGACACATCAACCTTCAGCAATGCACCACTTCTTATACTACCGTCCAACTTTATCATCGATCTAGCCATCGGCTACATCCCGCTCCTCGTCAACTACACACATGAAGACAAAGCTGCCAAAGGCCTCCGAAAGCGCAAACCTGATGATGTACCTGAACCGCCCATCTACTTTACAGCGCTAGAGTTGGTGCGTGATCACCGACTACTGATGTTGGACGGGCAATCTGGGGGTGGAAAGACAACTTTTGCAAAGTGGATGTGCCAGTGGTTAGCAGGAGCCAGAAGCGAAAAAGAGTCTGTTCAGATTGTGCCACGAAACGAATCTGGAGATGTGAGAGAAGAGAGGTGGAATGTGAGGGGTGTAACACCGTACTATTTTATGGTGAACTCATTGCACGAATTAAGGGATATTATTGAGAAGACAGTGCCCAAGATTTTGGAATCCTTGGAACCCAAAAGCGAAAGAGAGACATTCAACACAATTTTTGTACTTGACGCGGTCGAGAAGGCAGGCTCTAAAGCACCGGACCTTTTGGCGACTCTGGTTGATCTTATCGAGCATAAGAAGTACGTAAAACTTCTTGTTTTGTGTGAGTCAGACTCCTGTGCGGCCTGGGTTCTGCCTTCTACAATCATACGACACACCCTTCTTCCTTTTCTTGAGCTCCAGAGACGTTTGGCAGTCAGTAAACTGCTGAATATTGAGCAAACAGAAGTCAAGGTCGGAGTGGGAAAAGCTGCCAAAATACCCGCTCTCTTCGGGTTGGCACTCCAAGCGGAAGACGTTGGAGAAGCTGCAGAGGAAGTCCTCGACAAGTGGCTTTCTGCGGTTACCTCTAGCAGCATCGAAGCCGATGCGCTTGCGGCCAACGCATTCGTAGCTATCACAGCTACATCTAGCAATGTAGTGAACACATCAATTGGTAACTCGGATTGCTTAAGCGATAAATTTCTGGCATCGTCGAAAATTGTGCAGCAATTGTTGGCTGCTCGACATCTTACTCGCCTACCACCCGCCATGTCAGTTGAGTTATTTGCCCATGCGCCACCGATATGGGGACCTGTCATTGGCAGTCAGCTTCAGCGTTTGAGAGGCACCACAGAAGCAGACAGACTCGTAAAAGGGCTAATAAGAGGCACTGACATAAATGCTCAGCGTGGCGCTCTGCTCGTTTCAGATTCGAGCATCGCAAGCTCAGAAACTCATCGGGAACAAATCATAAATTTGATGCTCCAGATCTTTAAAGAAAGCGTGTTACCTGTACCCGTCAGAGCAAAAGCTGGGCGAGTGCTCTCTTCACTACACGACCCACGAGACTTGCAGATCATGGCCTCAATTCCTGCTGGCAAGTTCCTCATGGGGTCAAATACACATCCGAACAGCCAGCCTGTGCATGAAGTATTCTTAGAGAACTTCTTAATCGGGGTCTATCCAGTGGTAAACAGGCACTACCTCGAATTCGTCCAGGATACGAACCGAGGCTGGCAGAGTCCAGACAGCAATGCGCCTGATAAGAGGAACGTCCCAGCAACCGACCTGACCTGGCACGATGCAATTGCCTACTGTACATGGATAACATCTCGATGGCGTAATTCTGGTAGGATTAGTCAACAAGAGCATGTGCGACTGCCAACAGAAGCCGAATGGGAACGGGCAGCGCGCGGCGATTTCGTGGAGTCCTCCGATGGTAGCCCAACATATCCCTGGGGCACATCTTGGTCTTATAATGCTGCGAATTCAGAAGAGGCAGGACTTAACGCGCCATGTGCAGTTGGCCTTTTCCCAAAGTATAGCTCACCATATGGCTGCTTTGATATGGCTGGCCAAGTCTGGGAATGGTGTAGCACGTTGTGGGGTGAAGACATGGCAACCCCTTTTTTCAGCTATCCGTCGCACGAAGACGATGGCCGTGAGTCAGCAGAAGCATCTCAGGCTGCGCGTCGGATTCTGCGCGGTGGATGCTTTTCCAGCAGTGCTCTAAAAGTGTCGTGCTCTTATCGTGGAAGCCTAGAACCCGCAGGTTACTGGCGTGGGAACGGGTTCCGAGTTGTAGTCGCTAAATGTGAATAATTCGTCGTTACGATCAAATACTAGCTGATAGTGCTGTTGCGGTTGTGAGCTGGTTGCGGTTGTGAACTGTGCAAAATGCCACGTGGTTATTCATGGAGTGAATTGCCCCACCTGTCCGCCCACATTGGCCGCTTGCGCAAGACCAGCAGTCGATGGCGCCACGAACGTGACCTGGCAATCAAAGCCCATTTGAACATCTCTTATCCTGTAAAGTTGGTCAATCTCATACAAAATGCCAATTCAAGACCATTTTCAGGTTCCCCCCTCTGTGCAAGATTTACCGATAGCCAACGACCCAGCAGAGTGCTTCTTCGTCTGCTTCATCTCCTCTACGGATCCTGCGACGAAGCAATCATGGTGTCCTGACGTTCGGGCCGCATTGCCCCGTCTTGAGAAAGCATTTTCGGGCTCAGATGCACCCAAGCTAGCTTATGTGCATGTTGGGCAGAGACCAGAGTAGGCTCTTTCCTCAATTGTGTGGGTTTCATGTCCTTGAGCATTACTTACTAGATTTATTAGATGGAAAGCAATAGACAACGTTTACAGGAAGAAATGGAATATCAATGCTGTGCCTACGTTAGTACGCTACCAGCGCATTGATGACAAAGTAACGGCATCAGGCCAGTTGGTAGAAGCGGAGGTCATCGATGATGAGAAATTCTATAGCTTCATCAGCAAATGAACAAAGCAAGCAAAGAAAGTCGAGGCGGTTTAGAGACGAGAAGGGTGCTGTGAGGTGGAAGATTGGGGTCGAGGTTAATGATGCAGATGGTGTTCGAAGACTCCCATTAGTGGTTGTGTTGATAGGAATTACCAAACCTTCGCATTTCATCGCGCGTTCATTCTGCAGAGCTCTCTACTTTGTAAGTGGCAAAGAAACGATTTATAACCGTAGGATAGCACAAACGAAATACCATAACAAGTGATGTAGTCAAGAGCATGGTTTTGTGGGCGGTCAAAATATCGTACAGACCATGAATTTGAATACAAATTGTCGGAATCGATGTGCCAAATCGGTGTATCTGCCGTTTTCGTGGTATCCTCTCAGACAAGTACATTTTTGCAGATAGGCTGAATGTCAGGTAGGACCTCGTCCAGGATGTCAAGTTTGAGTGACCATCAGCGTTCTCATGTACAGTAGGTGCAGTCGAAGGCGAGACAGTGTCTACCCCAAGATGGACAACTAGTACACAATCCGCAAGCGGACAACAACACTCAAGAGCAATCAACAATACCATTAGAGTAGACGCTTAAGTCCCCCTGATTGGCGAGGAGGTTTTTGCCTAAAGAACTCCGGCTTGCTTAGTATACAAGAAATGTCCACTACGGTGATGCAACGTCGTCATAAACTCATAGCTAGGTACGTCCTCTATGCCCCAAGGGAGGCTGGACGAAGGATTAACCCTCGTTCCTCGGACGAAAATCAATTCAATCAATCAATCGAACAACTAGTTATCGGATTAAATGTTCAACTGCGAGGAGGTAAAGATTGGTGAGTACGTTTATTTGATTGTTGTCACAGTCCATAGAGCGATATATATATCGACGCCAAGCTCTCCGGTCACAGTGAACGTGAAACTACCTCAGCCATCACAATCACCTTCCCTGGGTCTGTTCACGGTGATCTTCTTTCTGACACTAGTACACTATATAAGCCGTGGAATGCATAGCGAAGTAGAACAATTCATGGCACTCTTACGTATGAGACCTGGCAAGCTATCAAGATAGACGATTAAGCGCATGTCATGCAAATTGGGTGCATAACTAGATTCATTACTTAGTCTGAGTTCCAAATAGATTAATGTGATCACTTGTCGATGTACCTGCCCGTAAAATGGGAAGATATTTTGAACTTTACTAATCGACTGCCCGTACATGTCCTGGAGCGGTAGCCTACGGCGGGACAAAGAAACGGGTTGATATGAAAGTGTGAAGGGTGTATGGATCAAAGAGAGTGCATTGTATTGTGCTATACCGCGAATCTCCTACGTAGCAAGGGCTAGCAGTGACGCCGAGGGCATCTACTAGTTTGTCGGTTGTAGGTTCATATTTTCGAGGTCTTCCCTTTCCGTGTTGGCGACGATAGTATATTTATACACTGTGGGACGCCGTTTACTCGATCTGTGCGATACCCATTGTGTCGTATCAGCGAAACCAACATGACTTCAACATCCCTATTTTTAACAAAGTCACCTTGCCTTAATGGTTTACCGCAAGCCACCCTACGTTAACAAGGGTGCCGACCGAGGATTTCTTTGAATTCTTTAACATCCGCTTGTAATCCTCGATTTTTGCAATTCCGACCACCACGAGCTCCTCTACTGTCTCAGCTTCAAGGTTCTTTCTCCAAAAACTAACAGTTCCGTTCAATTAGTAGTGATCAATGCTCACCGTCATCACAAGGCTCGCTTCGTCCCGTAGCTCCCACGACGCTTGACCATACACCTCCATAACGGTGCCTTTCCAATGCACAAAACCAAGTCCACCGCTGGCTTGAAAAATTTGCTTGCTTGTGCTGATGTCGATTTGGTGATGGCGTTGGGGAAACTGGATTTCGGTGAAAACTCGAGGCAGGGCATGGAATTCGATGACAGCCACTTCTTTATCTTCGTTCACAGGAGACGTGACGTGATACTTGTTTCCCCAAGCTCCAAGTATAGCATTTTGCTTGACTTCGTAACGCGGTATGGTATCGTCTTGCACGCCCAGAATGCGACGGTTGTCAGCTACAGCAGTATAGTGTATCTCTAGAGTAGGTTGATCCAAGCTGATTTGCGGGTCTGGGGTAGCGTCCTCGCGCGTAATAAATTTTTCAAGCCAGGCGGGAGTCATGTCGCAGTTTCAAAGGTTTAGGAGTGCTGACAGGAGAATTGACTGTAAAATGAAAACGAACTCAGATTTCGGGGTTACTGGATGCAAGCGGGAATGAGAGCATGTCGAAATGCTTGTGCTTACTCTTTACACATTCCTCGGTCCCGATAGCTGATTATTTATTTCTCTTTGCAAAGGTCTGTATATAGAACAGGTGTTGGGGCTGAGTTGAATCAAATGAAGGGGGGACTGCATTAGCCTGATGTAGATGGCGCCGGGGTTACTTTCAGGTTGTCTTTTGGCTTGATTAATTTTTCGTCATGTTAAAAATACAGTCCGTAAATGACTTGACAGCATGTGGAGAAAGGAATAATTGCATGATTCATGCAAACGCACGTGGGGTCTTGGAGATGTTCCACCCGACACGATAGTAAGATAGGTACTCTCTGTCTGCGTGGTAGAGGATTCCCTCACCATTATTGATGGGAGCTGAGAAATCGGATTCGATTGATCGGTAAACTATCCACTAAGGTGTTAAAAGTGCTAGCACCACTAGCCGTAGTATGACTACCTAGTGGAGAGCTCTGCCGAGTTATAGCGGTAGTGGTGGTACAAGTTGGTATAGTGTTGACTGAGGAGCTATTCACAAGTGCTGAGTCTGTGTCTACATACAGCTGCGTCCAAGCTCCCCCACGTGTGCACCTGCACGAATCATGCGAATACTCCTTCCTCCTGATACCACTAAGTCACTTACGGACTGTATTCTCAACATAAGGTATATATATACGGAATGTTGGTAGGCCTCTTAGCACTAGTGCCAAAATTCTAAAAAGAAAAGGGGTTCTAACGATGATGCATTGATGAGTCTTGATTCTTCGATGTTCTATCTACCTTTGACTGGTTTTCTCTTTATCTGAATGACGAGAGTCGACACGTGAACCCTACACCTCCACGCATGTGCCGCTCGTCCGTGTACGAAGGGACATTGAGCATCGTTGTATGGAGGGACATCGGCATCATTGTACGAAGGTATATTGGAAATCGGTCCGATATATATTTGAAGTTGATCTCCTTGTCTCATAGCTAGCGGCTGCCAGGATTTAATGTGCCTCTATCTACGTCTACAGCTAGCACCAGCTGGATATTCAAGCACGGCTATCGCCTTCGGAAGACTGGTACAAAGCCTGAGAGGATCTACTTTCAGTGCAAGTATTGTCATATCAATAGAAAACGAGGCGGCCTACACCAAACAACGCTCTCAACTACAGCTGCTAACAACCATCTGAAACAAGACTCTCCTGGCCACCGGCTTACTAAA